>OMMV01111738.1:0-13044 GCA_900302635.1 Chatrabus melanurus
TGAGCTACTGTTGCCTTTCTATCATCTCGAACCAGTCTGCCCATTCTCCTCTGACCTCTTACATCAACAAGGCATTTTCATCCACACAACTGCCGCTCACTGGATATCTTCTTTTTTTCGGACCATTCTCTGTAAATTCTAGAGATGGTTGTGCGTGAAAATCCCAGTAGATCAGCAGTTTGTGAAATACTCAGACCAGCCCGTCTGGCACCAACAACCATGCCACGTTCAAAGTTACTTAAATCCCCTTTCTTCCCCATTCTGATGCTCGGTTTGAACTTCAGCACGTCATCTTCACCACATCTAGATGCCTAAATGCATTGAGTTGCTCCCATGTGATTGACTAATTAGGTATTTGTGTTAACAAGCAATTGAACACGTGTACCTAATAAAATGGCCGGTGAGTGTATAAGTGCATTGAGTGAATTCATGTTGTCATTAGTATGTGAAAGAAAATCTAAATTTAATATTTAATGCTTAATTATTTAGCCTATCTGAGTGTGTGTGTGTTTGTATATGAGGAGTGTTGGGGTATAATCTGGCCTAGGGGTATAAACATGACTAGCCCACAATATAGCCAGGGTATAAAACAGGCTAGTCCACTTTAACCCCGGGTATAGTCTGGACAGGGGGTTTATCTTGGTCTGTTACACTGCATCAGTTTTGTAAAATGAATGTATCTTGACCTGTGTACTGATTTAACAAAAAAAATGCATTGTGCAGTTATTTCCGTTTGTCTGTCTCTCGGTGCCATATCCTAGGAACTGACATTTATGCATTGTTAATTTGGATGTCAAAATATTTGAAACAACTAACTTTCTGCTGGCTCTTAATGGAGCACTTCCTTAAAAAAAAAAAAAACTAAAGTGTTGCCATGGTAACGGCCAAAACAACAAACTTCACTCACTACAATTAAACATTTTTCCACAAAATGACCAGAAAGAATGTGAAGAATCACATTGGAATATCCGTCAACCTAAAGTGAAAGACCACAAGACATCCAAATTATGACACCAGCAAATGCAGACAACACTTACAAATAAAAAAAAAATGCACCTGCATCAATTCTGCAAGTTGTTGCATCAAAAAACTGAGAAAAAGCTTGCAAACACAGAGAACACAAACAAAAATAACCTACAGCACATGCAACAATTTAATTTGATAACGTGTCTGCTGCAAATTCAAACTACAAGACATTCAGACAGCACATACCTCCGCCAAGGCCACACATTGCTTAAAACTTCTTCTGGATCCTGGATCTACAATATGTTCCGGAACAAATTCAAAATAAAATCCCTAACTTGCTAGGACATTATCCATCTGTTCACCACATTTCATCAACATTCTCTCACACCTTTTTGAGTTAAATGTTGCTATGTGCCAAACATTCTTCTGGATATCAGTTCCAGGATATATTCCAGATCACCTTCAAAACTGAATCACTTATTTGCTGGAACATTATCTATCTGCTCACCAAATTTCACTGAAATCCGTTCATTACTTTTTGAGTTATCCTGCTAACAGACAATCAAACAGACAAATGCAGGTGAAAACATTACCCCCTTGGCAGAGGTAATAACACAGGCATGTAGCAAACAAAGGAAGTACTAACAACACAAAAAGTTATTACCGTATTTTTGTTTGTTTGTTTGTTTTTTGATGCAACTACCTGTTATAGAATTTATTCAGGTGGGTTTTTACATTTCCAATGTTTATTTCAAACATTTTAAAAAATGAATACAATTTATTTAAAAGAAAAAACACAAAATAGATTCAGCCATATAAATTAATATTTCATTTCCTGTATGAAAAGGATTTGAACAACTCAAAACATTTCACATTTTAATAGAGTTGGGTGGAAAGGTCGTCTCATTGACTCGGAACAAGTGGTTATATTGTGGGAGAGATCTGGATCAGGGTCTACTCTAGAACCTATTTTATTAAAGGTTTCTCCACCATCTTACCTTTCACATTTGTTGTTACATAATGAAACCAACAAACCCATAAAACAGCATTCCTGCACTAAAAGCACGACAGGCCCTTTCACCAATAACCCGATCCATATTGCAACACCTCAACCTCTCAAACTGTAAACAATACAAAACCACCTGATTCTGTTTTCCCCTTATACTGATATCCAGATCCACACCACACGGTTTATATGTTTATAAAATTCTACACGTATGATGTTATTTAAAAGAGAGAGAGAGAGATCTGTGTCTCATTTCATAAGAAACTGATGAAACTGTAGAAAAATTCCTAATCTGCCTCGTGTTGATAAAAGTGAAAAAATGTCCTGGATCCATATCTAGATCAGGATCAGATCTGACGGTTTCTTCCTCCGCTCGTACACCACCAAGTTTTATGAAAAAACAATTTAGAGTGTTTGAGTAATCCTGGTTTCAAACAAACAGTCATGTTACCTCCTTGATGGAGGAAATAAAAACTGGCAGAAAAAATTTCTATCATCTGTCCAGGCCTTTTCTGTTTTGTAAGAAATGTAATCCGAACAAAAGTGATTTCTGCCACGTTAACGAGTCTTCTAACTGTCCATGCACGTGCATTCTTAAAAATCTTTATCAGATGGCATAAAGCAGCAGTGCAAAATACTGACTCTGTTAAACCTGAGCAAAGATCTGCACTCTCCTGCTGCTTTCTTGTTTTTCTTTGAAATTTAAAATTACTCAGACTTTCATTAAAGAAAAGTACTGTGCAAAAATCTTAGCCACGATTAAAAAAAAATCTTCACAAAGCAAAGGTGCGGCAAAGACAATGAAACGCTTCTAAATATAACACAAAAATTACAAAAAAGTATGCACAATCTCACTATAACATTTACCCCAGCGTTTGGTGAAAGCAGGGCAAAGTTGAGAAAATTGGCCAAACGTCAGCAAAAATCATGTTACTGGAGTTTGGTAGCGAACCTCAAACGCAGCATGGCGTTCCACAGCATAGTGCTAGTGGAGGACAGCGGAGGTGGGCGTTAGCCAGCGGAGGCGGGCGTTAGCCAGCGCGCCATTAGAACAAGCGGGACTTTTACCAACATGGCAATGTGAGGGAGAGGGGGTCGACACACCACTGTCCAGTGATTCTGAGCAGGCAGGGCAAAGCAGCACCCAAACGTTAGCCAGCGTAGACGATCGCACCAGTAACTTCGGCTAGCGGAGGCTGACGGAGGCTAGTGTAGGGAACTTGGTCGTAGTGGAGATGAACTTTCTCTAACGGTCTCCAACGTAGCCAGAGGTACATCGGCAAATGGAAAATTTTGGGACGCGGGCGACATTCATCAGCGTAGACCGGCGGAGGCCAGCGGACACCAACATTTGTAAATTTGTTGGCCCAAACGTCTCGGTGAGATTCCGCTTTAAGCATTAAATCCCAAACAAAATGTGGTGTGATGACACTTTACCTTTAAAACTGGGTTCTTTTAAGGAAACTTTTCCATGATTTTACAAGAACATCATTTTGATCAGTTCATTATTCATCGATTATTATCCTGTTTGTTGTCTTTTTGGAATTTTGCATTGAGCTGTAAACCTTAGTCAGGTTTTTCTGAATTAGAAATCGACTTTCTTTAATGAAACAGACAAAATTCTCTGTAACATTTGATTTTTTTTGCAAAATTAAAATTTAGAAATGCCATTTTATTTTAATGACATACAAACAAAAAGAAAAACATTAAATAAGAAGGGTGTTTTGACAGTGATTCATGTAAATTCATTCTTTGTGATTGAGTGACACCATAATATATGGTTTTGTGTGGCCTTGATATTTCAACAATTCTGACCAAAATTGAACCACTTCAGGTTGGGGCGAGTACCAATGACTGATCTGCCGTCGATGAAATCACTGATTTCCTCGTGCGGTCTGTTTGGCCTGGACTCTGGTCGTCGTGTGCTGGATATCCTTCAGCCGTCTGCTATAGTGAACGCTGTATGTGGTTGGTTAAGGCGCAGTCACACCTAGGCGTTTGGGCCAACGTATATGAATGCATTTGCATTCGTCTGTGATCGCTAGCCTCTGGTAGCCTGTGCTGGCCTTTGCCAGTGTTCGCTGATGAATCGCAACCGTGTCAAAAATTTTCAACATGTCGAAAATATTTCAGTGATTACCTGTGGCTTCGTTGGAGATCCCGGTAGAGAAAGTTAATCTCCGCTACGACCAAGGTAGCCTTCGTTAGCATCCAGTAGCCAAAGTCACTGGTGCGATCGTCTATGCTGCGTGCTGCTTCGCCCTGCCTGCTCAGAATCACTGGACAGCGGTGTGTCCAACCACTTTCCCGCACATTGCCACGTTGACAAAGGTCCCGCTTGTTCTAATGGAGCGCTGACTAACGCCTCCCTCTGCTGGCCTCCACTGGCATCACGGTGTGGAATGCCATGCTGCGTTTGAGGTTCACTAACATACTCCGGGAATGTGATTTTTGCTGACGTTTGGCTACCTTATCCCTCCTTTTCACCGCGTTCACCAAACGCTGAGGTAAACATCACTGTGTGACTGGGCTTTTAGCTGCAACATTTCTATCACTGCATGTTCTGACAATTCTGCATTGCGCTTTTGTTTGATTTTGTTCGTATGGCCAAAGGCAGATGGTCACCCCACTGAGTCTGGTCTGCTTGAGGTTTCTTCCTGTAATTAAAAATACCTTTTTCTTTACCACAGTCACCAATGTGCTTGCATAGCTTGTTCGTGTATAGCGCCTTGGTGCGACTATGTTGTGATTTGGTGCTGTATAAATAAAGTGAATTTCATCGAAATATCCTTGACAAACATAGAACCCTTTTAAAGTCACCAAAGCTCAAAGGTCATGCGAGCAATAGAAAGCTGACATATGACTTCATATAATTTAATCGTAACCATATAGGTATCTTTTTTTTTTTAAACAATATATTTATTGCATTTCATCCCAGGCTTAAATTTTTGTTTCTCATACTACGATCTCTGTGATCGTGAACTGCTTTTTTCGCCCCCCTCTCTGTCTCTCTCTCTCTCTTCAGTAAACAGAATCTTCTTCAGATAAGTCCATATCTTTGACAAAGTCCATAAAAGGTCCGCATATGCATTCGAAGGTTTCTTGCTTACCCTTCAGAACATAAGTCATTTTTTCCAGTGGTAGGCTTGTCAACATTTATTTTATCCATTGAATGATACTTTGTCCATTTGTATTCCTCCATAACAATGCTATTGTTCTTTTTGCAGCAAACTGAGGTCCATCAATGTCCGTTCACTCTGACTGTATTTATGTTTTTCTGGGTATAGCCCAAGAAGAAAAAAAAACATAGGATCTAATGGAATTGGCTTAGAAATTGTTTTTCCCATTGCAATCCGAACATCATCCCAGAATTTCTAATTATTCTGCAGTCCCACAAACAATGCAGCAGAGTTCCTTTCATATCGTTACACTTGGTACATATGTCTGGAATATTTTTGTTAAATTTATGCAGTTTCTCTGGTGTTACATATGTTCGCATTAACAATTTGTATTGCAGTAATTTAAAATTTGCATTTATCGTTTGCGTATTGACCTTAGAACAGGCTATTTTCCAATCATCCTCTGTCATATCACACTTTAAATCTTCCCTCCATGCATTCCATTTATAACGTGAGCTCTCCACTGAATAAGTCATTAATAAATTGTAAAAATCTGATACAATTCCTTTTCCCAAATTATCTTTTAATACCTTTTCTTCAATTTGTGTTCGGGGAGGTTTTCTTAACATCTGTTCCTGTTTTGCATATATAAAACTTCTAATTTGGAGATACTTATAGTATTCTTTGCTATTCAATTTATACCTACTTATCAAATCTTCAAATGACATCATTATGTCTGAATCAGTCTGATAAAGATCCTTTATGCACTTTAGACCTTGCGAGGACCAGTCTTTGAAAACAGCATCAGTTCTTCCAGGTATGAACTGTTGGTTGCCCCATATTGGGCTGAACTGGGATAAAGGGACGGTTTCTTTCAAGTATTTGTGGACATCGTACCATATTTTAATCATATTCCTAACCATTGGATTTTTAGTTTGTTTCCAAAGCTTTACCACAGTATCTGAGTACAAGTATGCTGGGAGAGGTATGTTAAGATCCTGAGACTCCATTTCTACCCAGTGGGGGGAGTCTCTCTCAGAGAAATAGAACATGATGGACCCCAGCTGTGTAGCCATATAATATAACATAAAGATATGTGTATCTTTAACCAATTCCTTGGAATAGCCATTCTAAATATCATTTTCCATATATACAAGCCGTAAAGAAAACTGCCGTGCAGAAAGACGATGGTGCTTAATGAAAATTGTTGTTGTTGGTGTCCGGCCGTAGCTGTGTGGTTCGGTCTCCTGTGGAGCCTCATGTGTCCAAAAACCTCACGTTACAACTGGAACACTTCAGTCAAAAGTCCGATTTTGGACTTTTTAAAAAAAAACATGCGTTTCAATAATATACATTCACTGCTCGCACACACACACACACACACACACACACACACACACACACACACACGCGCGACACAAACATCACAATTTGAACATTTTTAACACAGCTGTGCTGGTCGGCGTTTTTGTTATATCTGAAATCGTTTTTTTTTATTTTTATGTCTTCAGTCTTGCTGCAACATTTTGTTCTCCTGACATGTGCCAGCCTGTCCTGTCTTACAGGTTCACCTCACACAACAAGACACATGACTCGTCTTGACTGCGGCATACCAGCGTTTCCGCGGCCAGCTCAGACTTTAACAGCTCACACACGAGCCACTTGTTTACTGGGAAACAACATATATCCCTCTGCCGTTCTCAGGAATAACAGAGCAAAGCTGTGGTTTTGGACACCCTGAGCTATGACCACACACTTTGTGATTGATAGAGGATTGATCAGGATGTATAGAGTCAATAATCATGCACACCCCCCCTCCCCCCACAGCAGCGTGGGCTTAAGATACTCGTGTGTTTGAGAGTTACGGCATTCCTCCCTGTGTAATGTTTAAAACATAAGACGGCAGTCAGAGCCAAAGTGTAAACAGGGATTTAAAATTCATTTATCACCACACACACGCTTTTGGCGTGCACGTGCGAGTTGGTTCGGGGATTTGTGTGTCGTGTGTAATTTGTTGGCCACTTGTTCTCAACTGTTTGGAGAGACTGTAAACAAGTCGATTTTCCCGTTAAAGCAACACCTCTGACGGGTTTATAGGAATAAATCACAGGTTTCCAGGGAATACCAGCGGGACATCCATCCTCAGAGAGAAAGAAATTCATCAGCAGCTATTCACTCATTTTCTCTTGAACTGCAGTCGTGATGAGAGGATTTGCCAAACTGGGAGAGTTTCTTTGTGTGTATCTGGTTTTGTGGTTCCCAGCACACTCAGCGGTTGTTATTCAGTCTCCGTGCTGAAACTGTATCAGTCGGCTTTGTTAAGTAATTGTGGGGTATTGTTGTCAGTGAGCTCAATGAATGAGGGGGTGGGATTATTCATAGTAGGTGTGGCTGGTGAAGGTAACTGTAAGGTGCAATCAGATGTGCATGAAAAGCAAACAGGTTATTTTTCCCAGATGTTATTTCCTGTTTTTCCCTCGGTGTAAACAATCACCATCTTCTTTCAGTTCATCTTCTCTGTGGGTTTGAACATTTCTGTTCTTTCTCCCTACAACCCCTGCAGCCTATTTTATCTCCCGCACTCCCTTTACTGCCCATGTCTTTATCTCTATGTATATACTCTATAACAGGCGTCACTAACCCTGCTTCTGGAGGTCACCTGTCCTGCATGGTTTCCAACTCTTCCTGTTCCACCCACTGCTAATTAACTAAGTCAGGTGTGCTCAACCAATCAAGAGCTAGGAAATGCCAAAAATACATGAATAGTAAGTTCTTTCGGCTTCTCCCAATTTCAACTCATGAATCTGCATATTGATTTGGCACAAGTTTTACACCAGATGCCCTTCCTGACGCAACTCCACATTATATGGAGAATGGGGAGGGGAGGCCTTGAACCTGGAACCTTCTTTAACCGCTTGGCCACCACACTGCTTCAAAAATACATGAATGTATTTTGTTAAAGTTTGGTGAAGAAATAAGCCTTGGGCCTCAGAAGAGTTGACTAAACTTTTTTGTGGATTTGGATCAAGGAGAGGATCTTACATTTTTAATCTCTGATGTTTGATCCTGATGCCTTGGGTCCTGTAATCAGGATTGGTGATTCTTTCAGCAACCAGAACCAAAGGTCAGGACCTGTCCCCCGATTCTCTTTGCTGAAAGAATCAGCCATCCTGATTTCAGGATCAAAGACATCAGAATCAGAGGTCAAATCTTAAAAATGTCAGATCCACGCTGACTGTGATTTCTTCAATCCTGATTACCCACAGACAGACAGCAGTGGAAACCTAAGCTCCTTGGCTAGGCTCAAAGATCAAAGACGAGTGATCAGGATCAAAGATCAAAGCTTAAAAATGTCAGAGCCACGCTGATTGTGATTCCTTCGATCCTGATGACTTACAAACAGACAGCAGTGGAAACATAAGCTCCTCGGCTGGGATCAAAGATCAAAGATCAGTGATGAGGATCAAAGATCAGGATCAAAGTTCAGCAATCAGGATCTAAGGTCATGATTAAAGATGAGCGAGCAGGATCAAAGATCAGTATTCATGATCAAAGATCAAGACCAGGATTACAGGTCAGCAATCAGAAACAAAGGTGTGCGATCAGGATGAAAGGTCATCAGTTAGAATCGAAGAATGTTAGAGAAGAGAGAAGAGACCTTGGCTGAGGCATACACTCTCTGAGTGCCCTTCTAGTTTTATTTTAAAAAAGCGGTTTATACATTGATGATTGATTTCTAATGTAATGACATAGACGAAAACACAAGTCACATTTAATTTTTGTTGTGATAGGAAAGTTTGGGCATTTCAAATTAAATTTTTTGTTGACACACCATGAAAGAAGAACATAAATAAATAAAAAATCACAACATTTTCATCAAAATTCTAGGGCGCCTAAAACCTTTGGAAATACTGTAGTGTAGTGAGTCTGTAACATACAGGGTTTAGAGGGATTCTTCACAAAAGAAAGGACACACGAGTAGAGATAACAGAAGCTTCAACGGGAGGAAAATTGAATGTTTCAGAAGTAAGTTTAATTTCCTACTTGTGGAATGCAGTAATTCATGTATTAAATAACCTTCAGCAGCTTTTGATAGCAACTCTGCCCACATTAATTCCAATTCCACCTGCATTTTCCCTGTGCTGGTAACAGCGTAGCGCTTGAACAGCAACACTGTAAATGAGTGGGTGGGTTAGTTAGTCCATCCCAGCCATCTTTTGTAACCAATAACTCAAAAACAGTAAATGCTATCATCTTGTAACTCACCAAATTAAATGAACATATAATGAGGATGAAGTGATTAGATGGTGGTTAACACTGATGCACCAGATCAGTCAAAAAAGAAACTTTGTTTTGTAAGAGCCATGTCTTTTTAAAGACGTATCTGACACTTGTTTTGAAACATAATAAAACTCAAGTTTAAAATCAGTATTTTGATTCATAAACAATACTTCCGTAACAATGAAAAAATAAGTCAAAATTGCATTTTTTATGGGTCCTTTGTTTGTTCACCTTTGGAACCTCTGCGTGACTTTGGCGTTAAAAGAGAAGATAATAACGATTAACTAACTAGACATTGGTTAACTTTGATGCACCAGAACAATCGAAAAGCAATTTTGTTTTGCTTATGTAATATCCCACAGACATATCTGCCACCTGCTGGATGGTTCAGGAATGTGCATCCATATCAAATTATGAATTTCATATTTAAAGGCTGCAATCAGTGCAGTGTCTGTACGTGCGCCAGTACGTACTTTCCTCATTGCTATAGCACGTAAATAAATTGTGTGCAGAGTGAAAGAGCAGAGGATTGTCTCCTCCAGTGTTCGCTCTCTGTGTATTTTCTCTCACGCACAGATTTTTGCTTGGAAGCCAAAGTGTAAATCACTGTGGGTCTGGACTCACTGTGGCCGATGAAGCACAGTAAACATGCAGCCAGTCTAGCTTCAGATTACATACTAGAATCTAACCCAGTCTATTGAATGCTGATCCGTCGGTCCACCAGTAGGATCAAAAACCACTCAGCAGACCCCCTCCCCTCTCCTCGGGAGTTTGTAATCCAGAAGAGAAGCTGTTGAGTCAGCTGTGAGGTGGGAATGGAAGAGGTTTGATGGATTAAACTCTTATCCTCACTCACCCACTCCACGTTTCCCCTGGACACCATTGCCTGATGGATTACAGTCGGCCCAGGAGAAGCAGGAGGAGGAGAAACGAGGGAGCAAAAGTTTATTCAGACTATATTTCCACAGTTTATTAGAGATTATTTGAAGCGGCGGCATTGACCGGGGATAATCACCGTGTGGCTGGACAGGCAAAGAAAACAGCGCCACCTGCAGAAAGTTAAACCTAATCAGCAGAAAGACTTCATATTGTGACAGGTGAAAATAGTGCACAGAAACAGATCTTAGCACTAAAGTGTATAAAAAAATTTAAAAGTAGAGTGAAGTTTTTCAGATGAGCATTAGATCACTACAGTCTTAGTTTGGGGGCAAGTAGATGTTTATTCTGCCGTATAGACAAAGTTTTATGATGCTTCTTGTTAAAATGACAATGTAATGTGAGTCATCTACTATGTAGGCTGGACTTAAGCTGCAAAGGGTGTTGGAAACCATTAAATGGAACGCTTGGGCATCTTTCATTTAATTAATTTATTGCCTGTCTAATTAACACTGTACAGTTGCAGGAGTTGACAATGATTCTACTAACGACCGGTAAATTTTTCCATCAACATGTGAAGGCCGCAGAAAACTAGGGCCTTTTTATTTTTTATTATGGTTCAGCTCTGATGAAATCAAGTGAGTAGATGTATGGCAGCGTATCCACGAACACATGTATCCAAAGCGGAAATCCCACAGACATAACCACATGATTTCATACTTTACACTTTTGGCTCAACGGCGCTGTGGTAGCATGGTTATTACAACAAACATGGGCTCAGACTAGAGGTCTTCACTGCTTCCCTTGGGTAACACGAGACCCGGTTTGAGACCCAAGACAAATCCCAAATATCAGTCAGTCTATTCCACGGGTCTTGGATGTGCGTATATGTTTAATTGATTTGAGGGTTCAGAGCATTCATGCTTTCAGCTGTGATCATGTGGTGTGCCACAGGAGAGAGCACATAGGTTTGTGGAACATGAACTATAAAGAAGGAGGAGAGGTGTGCCAATAATCAAGGATTTGGATGACAGTGCAAGTCTTGAACCACACATTGAGCGAATCACATCAGTTACACACGAAGCATCACACAAGCACTCGTGCTCTCTCTCTCTACAGTTAATGCACTTTATCAAATGTTGCAGAGCGAATGATCTCGTATGAAGATGTTAATTTTTCTAAATGTGACTTGCAGCAGCACACTTTTCTTTTGTTCCCTCCCTTTCCATGTCCACATCCACATCCTCTACAATATTTCGTACGTATAATGGGTTTGTGAAGAATTAGAATCAGTTGCTGCTCGTTAACAGGCAGCGTATTATGCAGGGGTGTGTGTGTTCTCCATAATTCTTCTGTTCTGGTGTACTGCATTTTAAATCAGGTGCATTTAGCTTTGGGATATTTCAGACTGGATCCTAATAAGGCTGGGTTACTTTTGGAATGGGTCTCTATTTTTTTTTCTAAAAAAAAAAAATAGTTTTTTTTAGAAAAAAAAAAATAGTTTTTTTTAGAAAAAAAAATAGAGACCCAGATAATAATGCATGTCCAGATTCATATAGTTGTTCTATTGGTCAGTTTCAGTTTGGTTCCAAATGTTTGGACCCAGGAAGACCTCTAGATCAGACAACATGAGTTTGATTCTTCATGGGAACAATTGTGGAAATTTGACCTTTTGTGTGTTCATTTCTTCTGAAAACAAACAAAAGGTCATTTTAAGGTTCATGTTCGGGTTAGGTTAAGGGTAGGGTGATGATTCGAGTTAAGCTTAGGGTCGTGACTTCAAGGAGCGGGGACATGTCTTCTGTGTTCGAGGGATGTCCGTTAGGTGGCGTGTATCTGTGGAGACGCTCCCACAGTGTGGTATGCCTTTGTGCCTTGTGGATTGATCTGTGCCATCACTGTTGACATGGGTCCTTCTTATTGCACCAACTACTACTTGTTTTTTTCCCCGGTGCTTCCTCCACAACACACATAAAACTTGAGGGTTCTTGATTTTGTTGGCCGGTCAATCCACCCACATAGGCTACAGTCAGAACTCTCTATCTTTCAGTCCCGTTCCGAGTATAGGGGCACTATATTTCCATCCTCTCATAATATCACAAATATCCCAAAGATTCTAAAATAAAAAGTTCTCCATGTAATATCCTGCAGTTTATTAGAGAGAATTTATTGATAAGCGGACTCTTTTCAAGCGCGCAGTGATCCCAATTCAGTCGCTGTGTGCCGATGTGTGGCTGTTCAGCCAATCACAGCAAGGCTAAGAAGTAGGTCAACCAGTTTACTACGCCAGGCTCTCTGCGGTGGAACATATCGAAATATAGCATTGCATATTATATGCTAAAACTGGGATTTTAGCTCTGATAACGCTCGATTCAAACAATAACAAAGCTCCTGCAGAATAGAAATATGTCCATATGGTGGTAAATTTGAGTGCAAGACAACTTGTCCTTTAAGTAAGAAGCACACAAGTTGTGATAATGGTGCTATGGTACCTACTGAAGTTAAAAATGTACAAAAATGCTGACTCAGCACAATTTTACTGTGTTATTTCAGAGATACAGTTTACAAGCATGTGTTACAACAATAGACAAGGATCATATATAATATTACGATATACCTGTTTGTTATAAATATTTGTTTATTCTATAGACTATTACCTAAATTTGATTCATGCACGTACTGTGACAACAGCTGGGAGCGGAGCGGACGCCAAAGGAATGTCAACAGATGGGTGAACAGATATGCAATATTATTACTTATTTAACTGCAATGAATATCACATAAATAAATATTGTA
>OMMV01111759.1:0-13113 GCA_900302635.1 Chatrabus melanurus
ACAGAAGTGTAACTTTTACGCTCTTCTGTTTCCGTCGTTGCGAAGCCCCTCCGCGAGCTACGCCGTAGCTTTGACGCGCACCTCCCAAAATTCTAACCAACGCGTCGAGACGACGCAGAGCGCAAGGGCTGTGATTGGTCCGCGACACGGCCAGGCGCTGGCCGGCATGAATCGGCGTGCTGTGTGTGTTCTGGTGGTTTATGAATGGTTTCAAATGACAAACGAAAATACCTGAAGTGCATTAATCCGTCCGTGTGTCGTAATTATTGTTCGCCCGTCCTCCGCCTCGATTCATTCAGTGGACGTACAGTCCACCTCCACACGTGTCTCTTTAATTGTTGCTGCCACATTTTCAATAAAAGCATTTGTTGTTCAATATTGATCATCTCCAACTGCAACACCGCTCTTTTTTTATTTATTTTTTTCTTTTGGTCGGTTGTTCAGACCACAGGAACAAAGCCGGAAGGTAAACAAACTATCAACAAGTTTGCGCCCCCTTCAGTTCTGGCGGTGAATTGCACAGCGACACGGACCAACGCGGCGCAGAACTTTGAAAGGTGCACGACGGCGTCAAAGCTACGGCATGGCCCCGTATTTTAATATTGAATTTAACGGTTCCTCGAGGCAGATAATTTGCCTCGAGGAATTTTAGTAATCGAATTACTCGAATTATTCGAGGAATCGTTTCAGCCCTAATCATAAGTTATAGTGTTGAAAGAAAAACATGATCGACTCACACAAGCATGGACAGAGTGCAGTTCTTTATCCCCCATTCTGGCGTGGCCAGTGGGGGATAAAAAGTACTTCTGATACTGCATTCACATGTTGATGGTATGTGGCAGATGATAAACTGGATGTTCCATTGTTTTCAGTGTGGTGAAAATTCCACCACCGCCGGCTGTGAGAGCAGCAGCTGCACACTGCGACAGTGCAGGCAGTGTGCTGCGGTAAGAAAGCTAAATATTTTCAATGTTTTCCATTTGCTGCAGCGGCAAGTCAGCCTGCCACGAAAATCATTTTTACTGGATAGTATATTGTCCCAGAAATAATTGAGATAATTGATATTCTTGTAAATTTAAGACTATTTTCTCTCATCGATAATGCAAGTACACCCTTTTGAAAGAAGTAAGCCCTGAGGCCCGTTGGTGCCGATGCTTATCTCCAGATTCTATAGCATGAAGCAGATGAGTCCGACGCAGGTTACTTCACCAGCCAAGGCCGGGACCCATTTGCAGCTGGGTTAACTAAGACGATGCAAATTAAGTGTCTTGTCCAAGAACACAGACAGGTACCATGAGTGGGAATCGGTACCAGGCCAGCTCCTTATTCACTGAGCTACCTGCTCTTTGGAATTGGAATATGAAAGAAATATTGAAATACCCAAAATATATAAAACAAATAGAATGAAATCACAAAACTAAAACCATAAATGTAATGGACTCTTGGGCTCTGTTTGAAAAGATTACACTTCAATAAAGAAGGGGGCTTTAAACAGTTGACATACTGGCTCATTCACGTTAATATTGCTCACCTCTGTCATTCTGCTTAAACCCAAAAATGGTCCCACACCGGAGCTGTGCAGTGCTGCTTTGAAACAAAGTCCATATGTACTTCCACTTCAAAACTTTCTGCCTGGAATTATGCAGTCGTTGGGTTGAATGCACTTACTTGCCACTCGTAACACGTTATCTTCACTTCACCTACACACCTTTTTGTGTGTGTGTGCATGCACGTGTGGAGGAGTTGCCTGAGCCTCAGCCGTGGTGAAACTCAAGAAACAGAGTCCAGATGAAACGGCAGCAGTGCGATGCAAAACGTGTTTCAGCTTTCTGTTCATTCAGCTTAGACACTGCACCCAAGTCTTACAATGACAGTGAAACCCTGCTGTTTATTCTGGCATTATGTAGCTAAACCTTTGACATTCTTATGTAAACACAACGGGAAATATGGAGCTCATAAAATATTATCGAGGTTATGTCCATATATCGTACGATAAGTCAATATAATAATTATCGTGAGAGGTCTGCCAACAAGGACAAGCTGGGTTTCAGACTATGCTGGTATATTACTGCAGCATGCCAGATTGGAGGACATCGGCTGGCAGTGGGTCAGTGTAACTCCTTTCCTGTATGCAGTGAGGGAGAAGTGGTTCATTGCTACACAGAGAACTCTTTGCCCTAACCTCCGGTAACAAGTCAGTCATTTTCCACCTTCATTAGACAAATGGAGATCTCAGAAGAGCCTAATTTAAGTGCCTCTTGTTATATTTTAACTTGCAGACCTTGTGGCAGTATATACATTGGCAAAACATATTTGAACAAAGCAGTGTAAAGTTTTGCAATATTTTATTTTATTTTATTTTTTAAACAGGTAACCATGAGACGGACAACATGAACCAGATGTATGGATTTGAAGGGGAGGTTAAAGCCAAGTACACAGCCCAGATGTTCCAGTTGTTCAGTGAGGTCTTCCAGTGGCTGCCTCTTACACAGTGTATTAACAACAAAGTCCTAGTAAGTAAAGACTTAGTCAGTTAAATGCTGTCACAGGAACACGCAGATAGTTTTGTTCTTAACATTTGTACAGCTGGACTTGCACACACAAGACACAAGTGACTCATGCGTTTACTGCAAAGAAGAGAATTCTGGGTAATTCCGGGGCTTTTTGACACACTGACATGCGCCCCCGCCAACTTGCGATGGCGTGTTGTCATCTATACTGCACCACGGGCTTGAACCTCAACAGAGTAACAGAGGAAACTTCGGATTTCAGTGTCTACATAAAACATGAAGAAATAGAGGTGCATTTTGGCACAGAGAAATAAGATGCTATGCTAACAGGTGGAAAACACCTTCTTCTGTTCTTCTTCTACACTGTACTTTCTGGTACTGTATACAGCACTGCCTCCCAGTAGTGAGTTATAAAGGCAAGCAAACACACAGCCATCTGCGCACATATTTTAAGTTGGCACTGGTGTGCAGCAGCGCAGTCGTAAAAACCAGGCTAAGCTCGTGTTGAATTCAAAGTTTCGGTTCTGTGGCCTGTGCCTTTCACACCTCCCTGCACTCCGTTTACCTCCATGCTTTGCAGTTATTCAGGGGAATTTTTGATAATGTCTGATCACAGATAATGCAACCCAGTGTTGTGTTGGAGACGATAGTTGGCAGGCATTAGTTACGGTAATTAAAATTCAATATATGATAGGCAGTGAAGCCTGATGGTGCCAGATCTCGTCAGCAGCAGCATATCAGTTGAAGTCTCTCAGCTGCTCTATTGTACTTTCCAACACCCCAACCTGAAAAAAAAATGCACGTCCAGGAACCTCGTAGTTTGGGTTGATGATTTTTAGTAACTGTTTAAATCCAGATTTCTACTTTTGCTGATGAAGAAGCCATAATTGACTGTTTCTGTTGTGTAATTGTAGCCTGCTGTTTATCTGCTTGGTCATTGTGTGAATTGTGCAAGATGAAATTTCTACCAGAAACCGTTTCTTATAAACATCCTATCACCCTGGCCTCTTTGTGCAAATATAACTCAATATAAAACATTGCGTTGTAAGAGAAAGGGGGAGATCAACGTGACAGATACTGTGACATCTTGATTGTTTCAGTTCAACTCCATTGGAGTGGTGTAGAGAGACAAAATTACAAAAGTTGTTGCTGTCGAAAAACCTATGAACCTGATTGTACATATAAAAATACAAGGTCAAAATGTGAAAATGATGGTTAACTGCCCACATGGTCAAATAAGGACATGAAATTTTGTAATTTGAAAATTACAAAAACTTGGAAATTTGAAAATTGGGCACACTTGAAAAATTAATGATACTCCTGTATTAATATTAAATGTGACTACTGCAGACTTAAAATGTCAGAAATGACAAAGGAAAAAAAACGGAGTTCTTTATCGACCATACTGTTTGAGTAAGACGCTCTCAAAGGGGTGTCATTTTCTTACTTTTCGGCCATTTTCACAATCTTGGTGGAGGAGAAGTTCATAAGATACACCTGATATGATTACATTTTTCAATTCTACAAAAACAGCCGTAGTCACAAAGTTTCAGAGCGGCACATGCCAGATCAAGTGAACTATGAATGTTGGAAGTTGGACTGAAAGCCTCGTTCAACAAAATGCACAAAAATAATTGGAACTTTGCAGTGCTGTAGTGTCAAATCTATTTCAGATAAAGATCTAATATTTGGTGTTTCTCCATAAATTTGGTATAGGAACACCTGTGAATTTCTTCAGGGGAATCTGAGAGGGTTACCTGGGACCCTCTTGGTGATTTTCTATGGAATGACCCCCCTAGACATTTTTACCATGCAATACCATACTGTTTGTATTTATTTATTTTTTCCCCACTTGTCTGCTTATATCACTCTAGTATGAGTCACAGCTGGCTCATACCATTAAGAATATATACAGTTTTAATATTGCGGCCCCATTTTTTCCCCTATGAATTAAGGAGGTAACACACAAACAAAAAGCGCCTAAAACAACACACACAGCAACAAAGACTGAAGAAACACAAAAATAACTTTTAAAAAAGTAAGAAGAACATGTTTAACAGGGCAGGTGCTCATGGTGATAACAGCAGTCATAATAATATGCAGACCGCCCCATCAACCCCAGGCTGTTTGTATTTCTTAATGATTGATGTAAATGAAATCCAAGACACATTCAGTGACATGGAAATGTTCAGAGAACATGAGTTGTAAGTTATGAGGTGGAGTGAACAAGAGTTACATGAATGTTCATGTGGGAATCTATGTGCAGAGTATGGTAGATGTAATGAGGTGTGTGATGTTGAGTCATGAATAATTGTGAGGAGTTGCACAATTGTCACATGGTACCAAAAATTGCAGGAGCCGTTTCACTGGCACGTAGGGGGCCCAAAGCCACGGGCGTAGAGCACCCCCACCCCAGTAGGAGGGGACATACAAAGTGATAGGATCAATAGCCCGTACTCCCAGGAGACGAGAAGCGACCACAGAGCAGCCATGGAGGTGCTCTGTGGTCGTCGTCATGCAGGTGGGTATGAGGCAACCCCGCAAGCATGTGCTGTAAGACACAGAGGTCCAACCTGCACAGAGTGGGCCAATATCCCACCTGGGACCGCCCTCCAGGAAATGTGCCAGTGGCACCACCGCACCCCTTGGGGGCCACATACCCCGCAGGCTATGCCAAACTATAGCCAATGCCAATTTTTAAGAATTTGACACTGTTCCTAAAAAATAAATAAATAAATACTTCTGTACCTCAGGTTATGCACGGTGGTTTGTTCAGTGAGGATGGTGTCACAATGGAAGATCTGAGGAAGATTGACAGGAACAGACAGCCCCCAGACTCAGGTAATGGGCTCATATTGAGTGTTCAGTTCATTGCACGGTGCTTTTCCCCAGAAAAGGGATGCATATCAACACCTTTCTTCACTCTTTTCTCCACAGGTCCCATGTGTGACCTCCTCTGGTCAGATCCACAGCCTCAAGTAAGTTAGTTTTGTTGAAATGGGTCAAATTTGAGTGGGTACTGAGTAGTTTTGTTATGCATAAGGCACCATTCAGTCCAATTCTCCTTGCTTTTGCCATGTAGAATGGTCGGTCGATCAGCAAGCGGGGGGTAAGCTGTCAGTTTGGACCAGATGTGACCGAGCGCTTCCTGGAACAGAACAAGTTGGACTATATTGTTCGTAGTCATGAGGTCAAAGCTGAGGGATACGAGGTCACTCACTCAGGAAAGTGCATCACCGTGTTCTCAGCCCCCAACTACTGGTGCGTACACACATCAGCCGGTGTGTCGAGTCAGCTGGAACCAAGGCCGGTGCTACATTAAGAGTTTGTGTTAATGATGCTGTGCTGCTTTCTGTTCTGCCCCAGTGATCAGATGGGAAACAAAGGAGCTTATATCCACCTCAGGGGATCTGACCTCAAGCCAGAATTTCACCAGTTCACTGCTGTGGTTAGTATCCTAAAGTGACAGATAATATTTGACAGCATTGTCGTGCCTTGATGATCAGCCTTGGCCTTGCTCTTGGATGCCTTGGTGGTTCAAAACCTTAGTCGTGAGTTCAAGTCATTTTCAAGGCATATGGAATTTTTGCTTTTTTTTATTTTTCCAAGTAAATTTTAAAATGGTGTGATTGTTTTCTGTGATAACTTTACATTATGAAGCTTATACAAGTTCCAGATAAACTTAAAACGCCTCGACAATGAAACTGTATATTAAACAGTATGACCTAAAAGGCATAGTACAGTTAGTAACTTAGCAGAAATGCACTTTCAGTGATGTCTTTCTGTCTAGATTTTATAAGTTTGAAACATTGCAATTTTTAGCAAATTATGGCCAAAAGATTCTGCTAGTTACATTCTGTGGTCATAAGCAATAACTTGCCTTAAGTTTGTGAAATTTGATAAACGGTACACCACTTGGCCACATTCAAAATACTGATAATATTGTTGGTTTTTTTCCCCAAATGTATTGTCAGTCTTGATTACAACACTAATATGTGGTAGTGTCTCAGTGAGAAAACCCACTTTCACAATTTTCTTTTCTCCAGATGACTTTACTTTTAATAACTTAAATCACATTATATATAGTTTACTTAATGCGGCACATCTTGAGTTCATTCAGGTTTGAATGGCTTTGGGGTTGGCTCACACCTTTGATGAGCCATTGGCTATCTCCTTAGGGTACCGCCATAAAAAGCTCCATATCATTTGATTAATAAGCAGGGTAGTTTTGAAATAAATAAAACATTGTGTGGCTAACTCTTCAGGATGGCAGCTTTGAAACAAGTTCTTTGATATTGCCTGAAATGTCAATGCATGTTTTCAGTGCTTAGGAATTTTTTATTAACCATATCTATAATTAATTAGTGATTATATATTATGTTTAAGTGTAACAAATATATACCAGTATGAAGCCAAACAATTGCTGTTAATGATATACCTTGAGTTAGACACGTGTATGGTGACGCTTCCAATCTAATCACAACCTCACTTGCTGTGAACTCAACTGTGATTTTATTTATTTATTTTTTCTTTCTACAACCATGACCTTTCTGCAACATATAAGCATTTAGGTGTGACGTTAACACATTAGTGTATTTGAAATATGCATCAAACAGTGCAGGAAGAGGACACAATTAAATCTTGTATACAAAGTCTGGTTTTCCTGCTCTTTGGGGGGACTGATGGTGGTTTTACATCACAGCAAGACAGAACTTTCGAACCCAAAACAGTAGTGTCCACCAGTGATGGTCAAACAAGGACTCATGAAGCATGATTGTCGCTGTAATATTGCGATGCTGCCTTCTTGGCCAGGTCTGACTTGTAAAAGAAATTTTTTAATCTCAATGAGACTTTACCTGGTTATATTAAGGATATTGTGTGTGTGTGCGTGCGTGCGTGCGTGCGCGCATATATATATATATATATATATATATATATATATCCAAAGAAACTCAAGTGCATTGTGCTTTGAGCTCTTTTTAGTGCTTTGGACAAAGATCCATAGGACTAATACCATCAAGATTCACGCACGGTGTGCTGTCCAATGATTTTCTGAAAAACTTTTAATTTTTCTAAAATTTGGTACAGACAATACTTGGGGGGTGGGGCTGTCTCATCACTGTAAGTTGGACTTCATGATTGAATCCCCGTGGGCTCCCCAGGGCCCCCAAGAAGGGAAAAAAATGCCATTTTTCACAATGTTTGATTTTATTGCAGAAAAACAGTTCAATAACCTTTTCACTAATTTTGCATGAAGATTCTTTCAGAGGCTGCCTACAGCCAAAAAAAATATATATATCTCATTGTCCTTGAGTTGTTCTAAGGGCCCCTGAAAGGGCCAAAAATGACATTTTGTACACTTCTCAATTTATAGCTGAAAAAAATTGCTCAGTATATTTTTCCTTGATTCTGCATATACATTCCTTGAGTCAGTGGCCCAGTCCCAATGTCCTCCCTAAGTCCTAACCCCTGAACCCTCACACACTTAAATGACGTCACCTGGAAAGTGACTGAATGAATGAGGCTGCAAGGGTTCAAAATGGTATAAATAGGAATGGGACACATCACGTTACCGGAACACTGTCATGTTGCTCACTATTACGCACTGAAAACGATGTTTAGGTCTATTTCTAAGATTTAGCCCTTTTAAACTGATTTTCATCCACTTCGATGGCAGTCTTAACCTAAACTAATAAACTTAATTTAAGGCATATTTATAAGTTAAGTTATGTTTGGTTTTGTTTTTTGTTTTTGTTACTTTCTTCATGACCGAGTCATTTAAGGGGCCGATTGCCTGATTTGAACATGTTGTCTGCTCTTACCTTACAGAGTGGACGAGAGCTTTTTTTTTTTTTTTTTTTCCAAAATGGCATCAACAAGCAAAAACTTAAATAACTGATTGGAGAACAAACTATGTGTGTAAAACAGAATATGTCTGCATTCCTCTGATTTCATGTTTTTATAACATTTTTAAGCCTTATTAATATTTTTTTGGTTGTTTGTTTTCAGCACACCTGTGCACCAAATATGCCAAGTTTCCTTTTTCATTTTTTGAAGGGGCATGGTTTGAAGTGGCTCTGGATAACGGTTGTTTATCGACCCCTCACGCCCTTTAAAATCTGACAGCGGGACAGCCCTAACCACTAATGAATTCAGCGAGAACATGCATCAAAGTCTGTGAGTCCGTGAGGGAGGACATTGGGACTGGGCCTTTGTCTACTTACACAAAGATTTTCATTGACCATGAATCATTAATGCCACTTTCCCCATATTTTGTCAAAATGACTCTTTCTTTGTCCAAAGGACTTCAGGGTCTCTTGACCCTATTTTTTGAATAGACACTGCCATGTTATGGGCTCAAAAAAAAAGCCAAATGCTTCATGCGGCCTCACGTTGGCCATCATTAGTGTCCACTGTTGCTCGGGGAAGTTCTGATCCGTATGCTTTACAGCTGTTGCCTGAAATTCCTGTTTTATTAAAGCATTGTGGAGCTGCTTCAGTACAGCTGGTGGGTAAAATATTAGCATATGAAGTCCGTTATATTCACTTGTAGCCTATTAATTATTCTTGTCACTCAGCGTTTCTTCATAATAGGACTAATTTTACACAGTTGGCCTTTTGTTAAATGTGTACCCTGATTATTTTTCTCCCTGTCCTTTGCAGCCTCATCCGAATGTCAAGCCCATGGCGTACGCTAACACGCTAATGCAGCTGGGAATGATGTAGAGGCCCAAACTAGTCTGTCCGACGACGTCCCATCTGACCTGAACCATCCCGGCCACCTTACTCCCTGCGGTGCTCAGACAGGGCCTTGTTCATGCTTGGCCTGAGGGGCCCCTGTGACGGACAAATGTCTGCTGGCTGTATGCATCAGCTTTATGGTGTAGTTCAGATGGGAAGAGATTACTTCGACCAGCCCAGTCAAGAAATGGGCGCATTGTTTCACATATCGTTTCAAAGTGGGGGGGCTAAAAAACAAACGCGTTTCCACTATCCATTTGCCTGATTATGCGTTCCGTCAGTGGGTAATAAATCTGGAGCTGCTTTGTTTTAAAATGGTTGATCTACTCAGCAGAGGGTTGTACCAAAGATCTGTAATGAAACCTTTTTTTTTTCTCTTTTTTTTTTAATGAGTGAATTATGACTCTTGGCGTTATACTGTTGGCCTCCACACACGGAGTATTGTGAAACGAGCTGAGAGCAGCATGTTTATCAGTATTTGTCAAAGCATCCTTTTTATTTTACAGCAATACATAAACTATATCTCCCCCCAAAACAGTTACCGGTAATTGATGAATTAACACAGAGTCCACTCTGATGGGTGCTGTCCGACTTTAGTTGTGTATTTAGCTGGTGCGGTCATGTAGCTGGTACCGTTTATTTTGCACTGCTTCCTGACGTGGAAGAAACCGCTGCTGTCTACGTGTTCATCCTCGACCGTCATTGTGCCACTCGCCTGGCAGCTCCCCCACACTCGGCTCTCCAAATTCCACTGATGCACTTCAGCCTGCAGTACATGTTTAACAGTGACTTACCCCGTATGTGGATTTGTTCAGTACGCAAACGTCCAGAATGCAATCCTGTCTTCAAACGCACAGCTGCATCGTCCAATGCCCTCGACTTTTTAGAGAGTACACTGATGTGTATGTATATATACTGTATCATTTAAAGAGTCCATGTAATGTTTGGAGAAAATTATTGAATTAAAAAAAAAATCCACTCCAGTGATTTTTAGGGAAAAAATCAAGTTGGTGTCTGTGGTGACTTCATTTATTTACAATTGATCTCAATATCTATGGGCATTTACAAAGTTAAAAATTAAACAAAGGGTTAAAATTTCCAAAAATGTCCACAAATTTACTCTGAAATCACTATCAAATGTACTGTGTATATTTAGCTGTCACAATCTTACACGTACTCCCAGTAAAATCCCACAATGAAGTGTTTAAATAATTAAAAAAATAACAAGCCGACTGCCTGTTGATGTCTAGATTATACAAATCCGTCATATTAACGTCTTGCAAAAATATCCATTTGTAACTGCCAGTAGAAACTAAGAACTAGAGAAATGTGAGTTTTTAAAAACAGGTTTTGCTCATATTTTTATGACGTCACGAATGGACAGCTGATCGGCCACACGCTGACAACACGCGAACGAGTTTCGAATAAAAGCTTCACTTCTTGGCGCTTCATAGAAGCAGTGAGCCCACGTGGAGCCCACTGATTTGTAAACTCTGGATTGGTGAGGTTCCCGGAAGTGAATACTCCGCCATATGGTCTCGCCCAAGAACAAAGTTCATATGCATTTTGACGTCTTTAAGACAACTTACTTTTAGCGCGTGAACAATCGAACATAGCTTTGAATGTTAGTTGCTTTTCTTTAATTATGAAATATATTTTCATGTCTATATTAATGCAGTTTGCAAAGACAGAGTTTATTGAATATTTATTTAGCATCAAATGAGAAGAGTGAACACGTATTTCACTCTCAGCGACAAATTAAATACACATACCAATGTAAGAAATATGTAAATGACAGCTGCGGGACAATAAATAAAATCTGACGCAAGTAATGAAAAATGCTAGTTTGGATAAAAGTGATCAGGATGCGTAGCGCCGTTTATGTCATAACTGTGGTACAGACACAACTTGACAGCTACAGTAATATATGCATGGAAGTTGCAAGTTTGATTACCATGATTACACACACACCGTGCACACAAACGTACAATAAAAACAATATTCTAGCACAAACTTTACACTATAGCAATGCTTACGTGCCCGTACACACAGCTCGATCCTGTACTTAAATATGTGCGATGCTCAGAGCTTAGGTGTGATTTTGTGAAGCTGACAAAAGGACAGCTGCACTGCTGCAACAGTGTTTTGGGTGAGGCAATATGGCGGACAGTGACTTCATTGGTCCAGCTCTGTAGCGCCGCCCACATGACAACACTCAGCATGTTTCACTTTCGCGATGCGAGTGTCGAAGAAAGGTTCATTTCTTGGCGCTTCATGAAAACAGCGAGCCACCTGCTGGCCGAACTGTAGAACAGATCAACAGCTGAAAATCTTCAGCGGATCTCGCGGAAAACGCTGCTAAACTATTTGAATGTTTGCCTTGAGTGGCATAATTGGAGATTAAGTGTGAATGAGGAAAGAAGGAAGGGAAATGTTTGCACACTAAACAAAACGTGTCACCGTAGCTCAGCACACATCAGACAGCTCATCAAAGCGGACGCAGTGACGTCACAACACCTCAAACGATACATACTTTCAAAACGCGCTTCATGACAGATTTCCGGGTGGGCCCGGCTCATGTTTCGAAGCTTTCAGGTTTCATGTGCGGCCAAGCAACAGAAGTGAACCGGCGACCTGAGATGCCAAAATACTGCTGTGTTCCCAACTGTAAGAACGGTTCCAACAGCGACAGGAGGAGCTTCTATAAGTAAGACACAGACACACATTCTTCTGCTAACTTTAGACCGCGGCGGTGACTTTGTCCGGAGCAGTGAAGCGTTCTAATGGTTTGTCTTTGTGTCGCTTCGACCTTTGAAAGGCTCTGAATGGTTGTTTCAGGCTCGCTGTAAACTGTAGAAGGCGAACAGAACGACACCTGACTTGAGTTGTTCAGCTCCGCTGAAATGTGGACTCGGGGACACGATGACGTCATCTTAGCCCCGTGGAACAACAGCTGGAACAGCATTTATCAGAAAGAAACGAGGCCACTTTAACTGAGATGTAGCACACATTTCTCAGGTGCATTTTCTTTGAACACATGTATGCATAGGCGGCAGAAGCGGGAGGGCGGACGGGGCTGGCGCCCCCCTGCTTTGACACTTTAGGCCTGAGTTCTAGAATTTTCAAAAGACAACCCAGATAAGGGACTATATTACACACAATAATAGTTTTGTGTGGTAACTAGTTTTCTTACTGCGCAGGATAAGCATTACCCTACCGTATCGTTCTTGCAGAGCAATGGAAACGGAAAATAATTTGAATACATAACATCAATTGATCAAATGATGTAATGGTATACATTTTAATTTTATACAAAGATCACAAATCGAGTAAATCAGAAATCAAATCCGATTTTGTATCCTTGTTACAAGTGTTCACCTTTTTCGCAATCAGGTTGCACAGTTTTTAGAATAATAATAATCCATTCAATTTATATAGCGCTTTTCAAGACACCCAAAGACGCTTTACAATGGGGGGGAGGTCCTCACTAACCACCACCAGTGTGTAGCACCCACCTGGGTGATGCACGGCAGCCAATTTGCGCCAGAACGCTCACCATCACCACACACCAGCTAAGGTGGAGAGTGAGGGTATGAGTGAGTCAGCCAATTAACACTGGGGGATGATTAGGGGCCAGATTGAATGAGGCAGGTTGGACAGTTTAGCCAGGACACCGGGGAACCCCCTACTCTTTACGATGAGTGCCATGGGATCTTTTATGACCACAGAGAGTCAGGACCTCGGTTTTACGTCTCATCCGAAGGACGGCACCTCCTACAGCACAGTGTCCCCGGCATCGGGATTGATGGATTGGCCAGAGGGAAGAGTGCCACCTACTGGCCACACTTCGACACCACTTTCA
>OMMV01111798.1:0-11147 GCA_900302635.1 Chatrabus melanurus
GTGTATGTGTGAGGTGTATGTGTGAGGTGTATGTGTGAGGTGTATGTGTGATGTGTATGTGTGAGGTGTATGTGTGAGGTGTATGTGTGAGGTGTATGTGTGAGGTGTATGTGTGATGTGTATGTGTGAGGTGTATGTGTGAGGTGTATGTGTGATGTGTATGTGTGATGTACTCTCTGAGTGCCCTTTATACAACTAATATTTTAACTTTCACCCATTTTGAATTCACTTGTTTATTTTGCACCATTTATTTGATTTTCAGACAATAAGAACTGGCTTTAATTTTACAAAGTGCACGTGGCAGCTCAGCGTAATTCACGTGCACCAACATCATTCTGCATCATGACACCAAACTTCCTGTAAACCTAAAAGCTGAAGAAAAGAGGCTGGATCGTTTGGTTTTTTTCAGGGTTAACTATGACGCCTTCCTGTCTGATGAATGAAACACTGAACATTAGTTGCTGTTGAGGTTTGACTCCTGGTTTAAAACGTTTATCAGAACCTCTTTTAAGCTTCACTAATGTGAGGATTTCCTGCTTTTATCTTTTTCATAAATTATTTCCCCTAGAGTGAATATTTTTAGCTTCAGGAAATGTGAGCCAGGAAGTTCCAGTCTTTTTTATTTTTTTTATTTAAAAAAAACATAAATTAGACTTTTGACGTGCAGATTTTGTGTGCTGGTCTGCTTTATGTTTGCTGTCCCCTGTGACCTTTGACCCCTACATCCTTTTCCAGATGTGGACAACAACGGCTTCATCAGCAAAGAAGAGCTGAACGAGCTCTTCAAGGCCGCCAACCTGCCGCTGCCCGGGTACAAGATCCGGGTAATCGTCACAGAACTGACAAAGACCACCAACCAGCTCACTTTTGATGATTTTACCAAGGTGAGTTCAGAGGTCAAGTGAAGGTCACCTGTCTTTATCTAACGCATGATGTCACATCTGAATTTTTTAAAGGTTATGTAAATGACCTGCAGCTCTGAAGTGCTTTTCCAGATGAGAGCAGATACTCTGGAATGTAACGCACTCAACTGCACACCAGAAGCAAAGGGCCTTGCTCAAGGGCACTTTTGAACTGGTAATGAGTGTGACACAAATGGCTATTTTTTTCACCCCAAACAGATGGTTAAATCTGGACAGGGGCTCAAACCTACAACCATCTGGTTACAGGCTTCTCTAACTTTTATATCAGCATGTGTGCTTGTTGGGTGTAGAGATCTTCTGGGTCCAAAAGTTTGGAACAAAGTAGAAATGGATCCGTGGAGCTCTTATCTAAAATCCGGACATGCATAAACTTTTGCTTTCAGCTGACCCCATTTGCTTGGGTTCACAAAAGTGGATCTGGTACAGATCCACATTGGGATTTAGCATGAGTTTTATACTGGATGCCTTTCCTTTTGCAATCCAGTTCTACACAGAGAAACCTGCTCACAGCTCTGAGTGTTCTCAAGCGGTCTCCCAGCCGAGCACTAATCAGGACCTGCTCTGCTTCACTTCTGAGACCAGACAGGATCCGGTGTGTTCAGAGTAGTGCGGATGTGGCTGGACATCCAAAAAGCTATTTCTAAACATAGAGACAAGAACGTTGGTCAAAAGCATTAAATTTCATTAAGTTTTGTGGCGAATTAGGATAAATGGGCGGAGCTATGACATCGTAAGAGAATTTAAAAAGAAAAATCAAAAGTCAGACTGTTTTACTGATGAAAGACTATAACTGGTTCTACCAATGGGGTTGGTGGCAGGATTTCCACTCCAGTCATGAAAAACTTTCACCAAGTTCAAACCACATGAGGGGGGAGACTGGTGTGGCGCTAAGGTGTCATCGCCATCGGGATTCAGAAACACACAACTGATCGCAGTCCTCAATCTGATCCTGGTCTGGAAACGTTACCTTTTACCACAATCACATCATTTGTAATTTGCATCTCTTTCAACTTTTCCTCTTGAACATTCTTCAACATTCTTGCAACTCTTCCATAACTTGGAAAACCTGCATCATCCATGGGGGGGGGTCGGTACAGAAGATCGGTACACAGAAGAAGAAAATACTCAGCTGTCAAAAAGTGAAAATGAAAACCATGGAAAGTTTTGATCACAAATTGTGTGTCTGTTGACAGTTAAGTCACCATGATCGTCTACAGTGGAAATACGTGTGGACCTCATCTTCAACCCGGCACAAACCGGCACACAGCCCAGCACAGGTGTCTTTGCTAGTTTCCACATGACGCAGTTGTCATTTTTACGCCCAGCGCCCACATATTCTAAATCACGATAAAACCTGGGCTAACGTGGGCCTAAAGATGACGTGTTGTCGGGCGCAGAGCTGCTGCGTTGATATGGTCTGTCACCAGAAAGCATTTGCAGCTTAATCCTTTAATGCGCCAGAAATCCTTCCGCTTCCATCCGCTAGCTCGATACCACAACACTGGGTACCTGGTGCACTCCGGTTTAAAGGGACAGACAGGTGCCACTCTGATTGGTACCTACTGCCCGGATTTGCACCGGTATTTTCTGCCACTTAAATGGCAGTGTGCGCTGGGATATGCCCCAAATGGATTTGCACCCACTGCATATCTCATTTTTGTGTCAAGATAGGGCCCTATGTCAGAAGAGATGAGTCACATCAGTGAGATGAGGGTGATTCAACAATAATCTGCCCCCTGGTGGACAAACTTTTTACTCCATCTTCATGCAGTGGACGTGGGCACAGATGTAAACAAAGACACCTGAGACATGTGTCTTTTGTCTAATGCCTTGTAGTGAAATTAAACTAACCTGGAATAGAAACCGTGAAAAATTGATTGTACTTAAGCACCAGCGAATGTGAGCGCTGTTCTAGTTGCTGCACTGTTCTCTCGTCTCAGATCGTCCACGAGCTGAAGAGCACTGAGGTGGGAAAGACCTTCAGGAAAGCGATCAATAAGAAGGAGGGGCTCTGTAATGTGGCAGGAACCTCTGAGCAGTCTGGAACCCAGCACTCGTACTCAGGTCAGCTCCTGAACACACCATCAGCTGACTGAGTCCTTTTGGTATTCTGTTTCAGGGTTTTGTGAGATGACGTCTTCATATGTGGAAGCTGAGTAATACAAAGGGTTGATGTCTTTTCTGTGTACAGAGGAGGAGAAGGTGGCCTTTGTGAACTGGGTTAATAAAGCCCTGGAGAAGGACTCTGACTGTAATCATGTTCTGCCGATGGATCCGAACACCAACAACCTGTTCTCCGCAATGGGAGATGGAATCATTCTCTGGTACAAGATTTACTGCCAACATATGGAGGACCATGGATGGCATAAAAATTACTATAAAAATAATTTCACGCTTAAATGAACAGTATTTACAAATGAATATATTCAAGTCAAACGAATTTCCAATTAAATAGGAGGTAAATATAAATAAATATTAATAAATTGATGACTTAATTAATGTGGGCGGCACGGTGGTTTAGTGGTTAGCACTGTTGCCTCACAGCTAGAAGGTCCCAGGTTCTCTTCCGACCTGGTCCTTTCTGTGTGGAGTTTGCATGTTCTCCCCGTGTTTGTGTGGGTTCCCTCCGGGTGCTCCGGCTTCCTCCCACTTCCAAAGACATGCAGGTTAGGTGAACTGGTGACTGTGAATTGACCGAATGTGTTTGTCTATATGTGGCCCTGTGACGGACTGGCAGCCTGTCCAGGGTGTACCCTGCCTCTCACCCATTGACTGCTGGGATAAGCTCCAGCCCCCCCGTGACCCTTAATTGGAATAAATGGGTATAGATAATGAATGATTAATTAATACTAAATACCCTGATTCAAATTGGTTTGAGAACTCTGCTAAATATTACCGCCATCATGCAGGTTCTTTTTTCACTTGTTGCTGTGCTGCATTTTTTTAGGATGAATAACTAAAAACAAATTATTTGATTTTCACACAACATGAACTGGAACAGAAAATATTACATTTTGGGGCCGTTGGGATAAATAAAGGGAGCCAGTAAATTTTTAAAAAAGAAAGAAAAACTTTAACATTGAAAAAAATCCACCACAGGTTTTCTCTTTTAAACCTGTATTTTATATTTGATTTAGAAATTCCTTATTTATCTGTTTTTTTATTTGATCTATTTACTGTTTTATGTTCTCATTACAAATCCCTTTGACCTGTTTAATGGCAGATAAATATATATTTATATGAAAAGCTTTAAAAATGTTTCTTTTCTCCAGATGAATATAATTAAATGAGTCTTTTTACTATCAGACATCCCTGGTCTTCTATACACTGACAAATCACATTATTTCCTCAATTGCACTGTGAACTGTCTTTTATTTTCATATTTCTGCTGTAAACCACTAGTCAGGGAACTTATTTTCAAAATGAATGCCAGAACTATCATGTCAGGACATCAATGTCTTGAGAACTATCAGCAACCAAAATGAACTCCTAAAAGATTTTAGTTAGACAGAACAGCTCATTTTAAAGTTGGAAGTTTAACTGTCAAATGAACCAGTGTAATGTTTTTGTCATTTGGGATTTATTTGTTTTGTTGTTTGGGATTAATTTGCACTTGACGTTTAATTTTAAATGTTCTTATGGATACAGAATTTTCTTTAATTGTTGCGGTTTTATGTTTTATTATGTTGTGCACTTTGTAAATTTTTTACTTAAACTGCTATATAAATCAGTAATTTTATTATTGCATTAATAATAATAATTAATAATAATACCTATTTATTATTGTTATTATTACAAAACAAAAATCTTGAAATTTGAATTAAAAACTAACTTTCATGTTTCGGACTGTCAAATACGCCTGTATGCAGATGATACTGTTTTATAATCTGCTGATAATTCTGTCCATTAATGATGGGAAAATTACAGCTCTCTATTAATGAACCACAGGATACATTTATTAAATGCAAATAAAACTGGCTAATTGTGCTATTATCCAAAAAAAAAAAATTAGCATCAGGTTTTATTCCTGCCTGTAAATGTCATTGTCTCAAACCGAGGCAAAGCGTGTGTTATTTAAAGTATTGTTAGTGAAGCTGAGCATAAAAACAGTTTATATGTAAGGAATTCATTTAAAAAATAACATTTAGGTCGCACTGTAGTCTGAAAATGTGTCTTAATAATAAAAGCCATGATGTGATTTGTCTTGTTAGTAAGATGATCAACCTGTCTGTCCCCGACACCATCGACGAGAGAACCATCAACAAGAAAAAGTTGACACCTTTTACCATCCAGGTGAGACAGACAGTGGGCGTGTCACATCCCCAGGTCCAGTCTGTGTAACTAGCACTCACGTTAATTTACCATGTGGACTAACAGGAGAACCTGAACCTGGCTCTGAACTCGGCGTCCGCCATTGGCTGCCATGTGGTGAATATCGGCGCTGAGGACCTGAAGGAGGGCAGGCAGCACCTGGTACTCGGCCTGCTGTGGCAGGTCATCAAGATCGGCCTGTTTGCCGACATTGAGATCAGCAGGAATGAAGGTTCGTGTTCTGATCCATTCAGAGCCTTTCAGACGGAATATTAGAACACTGGTTTTTAATTCAAAAGTAAAACCAGAGCAGCACTCACTCATCAGAGCACATTCTTCTCATGAAAAGTCACAGAGGTTAGACTCCAAACCTGTGCACCCTGAATGTGTTCTCAGCCACTGCATCTGGACCTCAAACTGGATCCACATCAAATTTCATTAGCAGACTATTAACTCTTTACGTCTTCCATATCTTGTATTTCACCATCTCTCTTTCTCTGTATTAATCTCTCTATATTTCTTTAGCTCACTTTTACATCTTTTTATATTTCTTCATCTTAATTTCTGTGACTTTATTTTTCTTTAACTCTGTTTGTCTCTTTAAGTCCTTTTCACGTCTCGTCTTTCTGCTGTGTGCGTAGCTCTGATCGCTCTGCTGCGTGATGGAGAGAGTTTGGAGGATCTGATGAAACTTTCTCCGGAGGAGCTGCTGCTGCGATGGGCCAACTATCACCTGGAGGAGGCCGGCTGCCCCAAGATCAACAACTTCAGCTCCGACATCAAGGTGAACAAACAAAGCTGCGGCTTTTAACGTCTCCTGAAAACCTCACCTTCCTCCCTCTGTTCATAGGATTACTTGAAAACTACTAAAATAATTGAATTTAAACTCGACTGCATCCGTTGTTTTAAGTGTAAGAACACTTTAGGAGTTCATCACTTGAGAACTGAGCTCCATGAGCGCCCATAGATCCAGGTCTGCCGGGCTGTGTGCACTCTGAGTGCTCTGGTTGATTTTTTTGGTAACAGAACTGGTGTGTCTGTAGTAATGATCCCAAACTCTCTGTGTGTCTTCTAGGACTCCAAGGCTTACTATAGCCTGCTGAACCAGGTGGCACCCAAAGGCGACGAGGAGGGAATCCCCCCGATCCCCATCGACATGTCGGGAATCAGGGTGAGTGAGAGATTTATTTATTTTTGAAGCTGAAAGTCTTGTAAACATGTCACGGGGTCCTGTGATGGTTTACTAACTCAACTAACAATTTGTCACATTAGCTCGGTTAAGAAGGACATGGTGATCATTGTGTTATGAACAGAGGCTGTGTTTATAAAATGAATACTAGAAGTTTATCGATGCACTAAAGACAATAAAATAAATCTAAAATAAACACTGAGGACACAGTTTGACATCCTGTTCTGTCATGTCTGTGCAGGAGAAAGAAGACCTGAAGCGGGCCGAGTGCATGCTGGATCAGGCCGACCGGCTCGGATGCAGGCAATTCGTCATGGCAACAGACGTTGTCCGTGGCAACCCAAAGCTCAACCTGGCTTTTGTTGCCAATCTGTTCAACAAATATCCAGCTCTAAAGAAGCCAGAAAACCAGGACATTGACTGGAGTTTGATTGAAGGTGAAAGTCTCTTTAAGCGCCGTCTGTTTCCCGTTCTGACAAAACAGCATCAGTTTGACGCAGCGTCGCCATGGTTTCCAGTTAGAGATCAGTCATTATTTAAAAAGAATAATAATAATTAAAGGCCATCAGCATAGATTGTTGTGCACTAGCTGGTTTCACAGGTCCAAAAGTTTCAACCTGAAGCAAAATGGATTAGTGCAGATAGACCTAAACTGTGTTTGTTTAGATCCGGTCCAAAATGGCACAAGGATAAGTGGACCAATTCAAAATGTAATGGACTGGAACAGAAAACACAGAACAGAGCTGTGAAATGCTTCATTAACGAAGCTCAAAATGAACAGTAAGAAGTCTGACATCACAGTTATTCTGTCAATTGAGTCGTCAGTTATGAGCAGAGAAAGAACAAATGATCATACAAGAAGATGTTAATTGGTCTCCATCTGAGCTGAAGAATGCACACATCCACAGGGTGATCGTTTTACATCATTCACAGTATTCTCCTGGATCCTCCAGAGAGTGCAGATCTTCCCTGATCTGCCTGAAAATTCCACAGTGAGACTTTCACACAGGCCGCGACCTGTGGCCACAGCAAAAGGAGGGAGAGACGGGCGTGCGCTTCTAAAGTCACATTTAGATCAATTGTTTTCTTTATGCATGAATTTCTTCAGCATGTGACAAATCCTATCTGCTAAAGTCTGTGAAAGTGATTTAATCAGATGTGACGCTTTCACTTGAGGACTCTGGAAGTACACATTAAAAACATTCGCTGATGAACCTGAAGATGTGGTTGTTGATCCGGCTTTGTCCCACGCCGTCCTTATCCTTCATTATTGACATGATGCTCTTCCTCGCTGCACATTTTCCTACAAACTGGTTAAATGATCACATCCACACACACCCAAAACCACGGCAACAGAAGAAAATCTGAACTATCCCTGATCTGTACCTGTGAAGTCCTCTGGTGCACAAACTGAATCAGGGAACAGCTGATTAAGTTAGAAATGTGTCTTCCTTTAGGTGAAACCCGGGAGGAGCGAACTTTCAGGAACTGGATGAACTCGCTGGGTGTGAACCCTCGTGTCAACCACCTTTACGGGTGAGAAAACCGCCATCTTTCATCTGCATTTATCCAGCCGGTGCACGCTGCTTCACATCATGTAGAGTAAAAAATATGAGCTGGAAATAAGTTGGACATTTGTTACTGCGTGCATCAGACACACTGCGTAAATCGGCACACTACCTCAAATTTTTACAATATTAGCCAATAGTACCCGTGTGCATGAAGACGCTAAGGGTCACGGCAGATAGAGGAAGTATAGGATCAGTGCGGACGTAGTCACCTAGTAGAACACAGCAGCTCAGGTCAAATTTCTGACCGAATCGTTCAGTTTGTGAAAAAAAGTGTGAAAATGTGTAAACCGGTGCAGTTTTGAACACTCTTTCGTATAAAAACAGGACACACATCATACAGCCATTACTCAGGCTGCCATCTTTAGTTTCAAAATGGCCGTCATCATAATTAGCTCATATTTCAGCTCCCAGGACACAATAAAGTTGTTTTAATATTGAATACAGTGACTGATGCTGAGCCACGATAGATGGAATGAAGAACCACTAACAGCATATTAGACTGAATGCTCATCATTACAAATCATGTTAATCATCGTGATCGCCTCAAGTTTAATAGACGGTTCCAAGTATCAAGTACGAGGCGAAGTACCTCCAGATGGAGGCGGATCACGAACGCACGCTCTTCAGCACATGGAACGCTGCCGTACGTTTAATGGCACACACCACCAGCTGCCATGCAAAGAGGACACAGAATTTCATCAGTTTTAAAGTATCTGTGCACTTCAATGTATCGCACCATAAACACGCATTTAAATGACATCGTTTTTGTTTTCACATTGCAATGATTTTACATGTACGATACTTAAAATCCGACATGTGTCCTGAGGAGTGTCATTGCTCATTGATGTTACCAAGTAGACGTATGGCTTTATCATTTCCATCTGATTCCCCGGGTGTGAAAACAGAGGATTAGCGTCTTAGAACAACTTTTTGTGTTGGAGCTGAAACATGAGCTCATTTGTTTTGCGATGGTGGCCATTTTGAAAATCAAGATGGCGGCCTGAATAATGCTTGTATGGCGTGTGTACCGTTTTGATGCGGAAGTGTTACAAACTCTACCAGTATGCAACTTTTCACACTTTTTTTTCACAAATTGAACGATAAAAAAAAAAAATCTAAACTACTGTATTATGTGTCAGACAGAATTTCAAGTTTCTAGATCTCAAGAATATTCTCGTCATGGTGCCGGTACGGTGAAATTGCAGAAGGTGTCATCCTTGATCAATTGTGCCTTTTTAAAAGGTTAAAATAAGCATCATGAAATTGGAAAATATCAAAGAAGTACAAGATACTTTAAATAACCCACTCACACATATACACAGACACACACCCACAGGTGGAGGCAACGAGGGTGGAAGGTGCATACAGCAGAGGAAAAGACTGATGAACGGATATCACACACACGATGCATGTTGATAATGTTGCCCAGTGGAGTCAGACTGGGTGCTTGTTTCTTTGGGGGGAGTCTATCTGTGTGTGTGCAGACGGATGTGAGGCGACTGCGTGATGGAAGGAGCTGAAATAGGTCGTGTTCAGGGTGCGTGACGTCTCTTATATGTGAGGAGAGCCAGGAAGGCGGCACAGAACCAATAATGTCCTGTGCCGTTTTCACACCACGCTGCAGGGCTTCTGTGTCTTCTTCAGTGCCGCTGCTGGACCGGGCTGTCCCACAGGTCTTGCGGTCCGCGGTGCATCTGTAGAAGTCCACAAGCAGCTTTTGGGGGAGGTTGGCTTTCCTCAGCCTCCTCAGAAAATAAAGGCGTTGTGCCTTACCCACCACTGCGTCTGTGTTGGCGCCTCGGGAGAGATCCTCAGTGAAACTCCCAGAAACGTCAAACTGCCGACTCCCTCCACCGAGTTGATGTGACCTGGGTGTGGTCTTCCCAGTAGTCGTAACATCCACAATGATCTCGTCTTTTTTTGGGGTGTTTAAGACCAGATTGTTGTCATCACACCATTTCCTGTTAAACACCACAATTAACTGCCTGGTGAAAATTTGACCTTTGACCCCAGTGACCTTGACTTTTGCCAATATTAACGCTTCATCCACATATCAAGTTGGAGGAGAAATCAGCCAAAGTACACCAACAGAGAGACAGAAATGGCCTTCACCAAATGATTGACCTTTGCCAAATTCGACCTCACCGGAGCAATTTAGGAACCCATCTACACACGTGTGCCAAGGAATTTTGAGTTTTAAAAAAACAAACAAAAAAAACAAGACCTTTGACCCCAATGAGCTCGACCCTCTCTAAAACAAAACCTTTAAGGGAAATTTCGCTGTTGATATTCATCCACACAGCAGGTCAGGTGGAAACGGACCAAAGGGCCTGAGAGGAGTAAAGGAACAAACCAACAGTATCACAAACTACAAAAAACTTTAGACCAGATTAAAGGAAAAACACACAAATCAGCTCAAATCGTCTACATGTCAAATAATTTACAATAAAGAATGCTGAGCACTTTTTAACACCGGCTTTACAAGAACATCACGTTGATCGATTCATTATTGGTTGATTCATTCAGAGACATTGAAGACGCCCTGGTGATCTTCCAGCTGTACGAGAAGATCAAAGTTCCTGTGGACTGGGACAAAGTCAACAAACCTCCGTACTCCAAACTGGGCAGCAACATGAAGAAGGTAAAACGGAGCCGTTAGTTTGTTCGTCTTCATGTGTCGATATAAAGCAATCAGGAACTTTTGGGAACTTTTCTCCAAACGTGTCAAACAGCACCTGTGAATTCTCCAAGTCATGTCAGAGTGGATTTTATCAAAGTTTGTTTGGAGGTATCAGGTAAGTTCTAAAACAGTTTTTGTTGTGCCTGTTCCAGCTGGAGAACTGTAACTACGCCGTGGGGCTGGGTAAGAAGGAGGCAAAATTCTCTCTGGTCGGTATCGCGGGTCAAGACCTGAACGCAGGGAATCGAACCCTCACCCTCGCTCTGCTGTGGCAGCTCATGAGGAGGTAACAACTCCGTCACCGACGCTCAGTGCACACGTTGCTCTCAGGGAAGTTGTGGGAAAAAAAACCCCCAAAATGATAAGTCGATTGATAAAGAATCAAACTGTTTTGATGAGTTCAAGAAGGTCAGTTCTCAAAGTTCTCAAACCTTTTTTATTTGAGATCCTGAGGACAGCGCACAGGCAACAAA
>OMMV01111820.1:0-11604 GCA_900302635.1 Chatrabus melanurus
CCTCATGCAGACGGGGTGTGCAGGGGGCACGGAGCAAGTTGTCAGCAGTGTCATCAGGCAGGAAATGAACTGCAGGAAGCAGAAAGTGACAGGAGGCGCTGCTGTGTGTTTGTACATGTGTGTGTGTGCGTGTGTTTGCTGGAGAGGGAGAGAGACTGAGAAAGACCGAGAGAGAGAAAGGTCAAATAATGGAGTCTAATTTGAAAACTAGCGCTCGCTCGCCTTTAACTTTTTTAAGACTAGTTTTTACTGCCACGCATTTGTACATCTGCGCCATGTTGACTGATGTTCTGAGATGGTTGCACTGCGCCCAGTGGCAACACAGAACCTTGCGTGCCCTTGGCCTTCTCCAGCCGCTGGGGTCCTCAACATTGAGGCACCTGGGTGCTGGATCATGCACAGAGAAACAAGTCACATCACCAAAATGTCGTAGCTGAGCCTCCCTCACAAGAATAATCCAGCAACTGAGGGAAAACATTAACGAACTTCAATAGTGACACATAAGGAGACAATATGTGACAGGTGTGGTGATTGTGACGTGAATCAGCTGGGCGCAATGACAGGTGATGCAGACATGTCTACAAACATGTAGACAAGACAAAAGAAAGTGAAAACAGAACTACAACGAAAGCTGAGTGAGTGCAATAAATACTAAACACAAAGTCGGTGAATAAAAAGTGACTCATAACTCAAAAAAGGCTACGGGATAAAAATAAAGGAACAGTGGTGTTACGGCCAGAAAAACGAGTGGACCCAAGTAAGTGAGAAGACTCACTGGTTGTGTTCAAAAATAAGATTTATTCTAGCCTCTCATAGAAAAAAAACACACAAAAACTCTCCAACTGGAGCTACAAAATAATCTCTGCGGGTGGCGGTAGCAGAAAGCTGGCTGACCAGGAAGTTCCAGGAACACAGGTGAGCGCTGGGGCGGCAGATTGCCAACCTGAGGAGGAACACAAAAAAACAAGAGTCAGCACACATGAGGTCAAAAACTGGAGCTTGAATCACTGGAAGTAGATTCACACAAAGACACATGTAGACGCTACCGAACACGACGGAATTATCTGGCAGAGTGGTGAGTCTGAGACAGGCTTTTATGGAGAGGTTGATAAGTGGCAATAGGAATCAGGTGTGCCCTGCTGCAGCTCACTGATGATGTAGGTCAGCCACGCCCCCTGCCACACGCCAACACTGCAAAGGGAGAAACAGAGAAAAAAGGAAAAACAAAACGCAACCAAAACCACAACGAGGCATGAATTTGTTAAAACTGAAAATACAAAAGTAACCAAGAAAAACCCCAGACCGTAACAAGTGGCTTAGAAACTATAGCAGAACTCAAAAAATGATTAAAGTATAAAACAAAGGTAAAATGACCAAAAAAAACAAAAACATCAAAAACTACAACATTCAACAAATAGGACTCAGGACAAGGGGTGGAACACAACAGAATATATCTATAAGTTCAACCATTTAATTGTAGACAGATAGAGTTCTGATGACCGAGTCCAGGAAGTCATTGAAAGCATGTCTCTTTGTCTTGTTCCAGTACAATCGCAAACCCAGACACTCCAATTCCTCACTCAGCTTCTCTCGTGCCGCAGTCAGGGCAATCTTTGGACAAGGTAGGAGCCAGAAACCACTCTTGACGAATGCCAGTATTCACTGGAAAAAAAAAGTCAGAGATTCGACACTCGATCTGTGCAGCACCCACAGAACCTGTGTATAGGCTGGCTATGATGTCCAGCAACTACTTGGGGATTGCATAAATTCTCAGGATGTCCCGGAGAGCCGCCTGGTCAACTGAATCAAAAGCTTTGGCTGCAAAGAAGCCAATATTCACACTTTTGTTCAATGAGCACTCACAGAGCTTGGATGCAGTCAGTAGTTGACTTTTGGCCAGACGGTTCCGGTCGCTGCCCAACAAGAAATTGGAAATAAATCCTGTTAAAGAATAATCCTTGCCAGCACTTTTCCTTGCACAGAGAGCAGTGTAACGCCCCTGTAGTTATTGCAATTCAGGTTTTCACCATTTCCTTTACAAAGTGAGACAGCAAGTCTTTTTTCCCAGTCTGTAGGGATGATGCTTGTCTCCAGGATCCAAGCACAGATTGTTTGCAATGCCAGGAGAACAACATCTCCACCCACCTGATGGAGCTCAGCTCCAATATCGCAGATCGCAGGAGCTTTCCCTGCCCTCACCTGTTTCACTGTTTGCGATCTCACTAACTTTTGGTGGTTCGCAGTTGACTGGAGAATCAGCCACAAGAACCGTGGCACTGGAGATTTCTAATATCCCACCAAGAGGATCAGCCTTATACAACTGCTCAAAGTAGCTGGCTCAATGGGACAGTACAGCAGAGCCGTGAAGTGTTTTGGTTCCTCTGTAAGCAGGCCAAGGGTCACTAGACCACAGATGGTGAGTCACCTGATCACAGATTCCTTCAATAAATGCCTCCTTGTCTTCTCACAGGGCCATCACAACCAGTTTTCTCAGCTCCCTCTACAACCTGGAACTTCCATCAAGCCACTGCAACTCCTCAGAGTGTCCTCAGATATGAGGACACTCCTATGGACCTTGGCGACTCTAATACAATCCGCAGCAACTTTCAGGCGCTGGTCATGGAAGAACTCCAACATTCCATTCAGATCACAAGTTGTCCATGTCTGCAAATCCACCAATCTGATTGTGGAAACAGTCTAATCTTGAAGTCTGGCCAGATTTAATCTTAGGCACTGATCAGACAGCAACTGAATCCTCAAGGAACCCATAAGCTTTTTCCTATGAGAACATTGCCAGTATCCTCAGCAATACTGCCAGTATTACAATACTATGACCGAGTTTCTCTGGACTTTGAAACAAGGATCTAGTAACTCATAGCCTCCAACTTTTTGCAAAGTCAAGGAGCCATTTTCGCCACAGTTACCAGATCCTCGTGGATCATCTGATCTGGGGCAGTCAATCACAGAATGAAGCTGTGAATAAAAAGATTCTCTCAGCGAGACATCACTCACCATGGTCGGAGCATAGACTGAGGCAACAGACAAAAGACCCAGACCCAATGCTTGAGTATGAGCCTCACAATACACTCAATGAAAGGGGTGACATCTGACACCATTGGAAGGAGCTGATTATTCCACAGCAACTGCCACTACCTCAGTACACCAACCAGACCAAAGGTAGGTGCATCCACTCACTGAGATCTGGCCACTTTCAAGTCATTGCACCTCAGACAGTGCAGCTACTGCAGTGGAAGATAGTCATCCTTGCTAAGAGAAAGGATGTTCCAGGTGTTGGCCCACTTGCCGCCTTAGGTTTAGACCTTGGCGCCGCCCTGCAATGGATGACCCCTGTGCAAAAACAAAGACAAGACCTCCTCAGTGCTCTCCAGTGTTTTTGTCTTTTCCAGAGATGAGGTTCCAAATGGCTTTCCTCCCTCTCCTTCATGATGTGTGCCACCCTCTGATAGAAAGTGACTGCAGAGTTACACCCACGGAATGCAGAAACAAGAGTTTTTTTTTTGTTATTGAGTTGTGGGAAGTGTTTTGTGGTGACTGAAGTGCCAATCCCACCACCTATCCCCCAAAAAGGATTATCTGTAGTCAGGACCACCACCTTCAGTTTTCAGATGCAGAGTAAAGATATGCCCAGAATGCACATACATAAAATACAAAAAACACATTTTATGAATTTTTTTAATAAACTGTGTAAATACTATTCAATTCAATAATATTATTTGATTTAAGGGACATCATTACAAAACCTCTGGCCATCATTTTTAACTCATTCATTAAGACTGCAATCTTACCTGAGGATTGGAAAGAAGCAAATATTTCAGCACTACATAAAAAGGGCAGTAAGGGGATAGTGGGAAATTATAGGCCAGTTAGCCTTACCGGTTTGGTATGTAAGATAATGGAGACACTTATCAGAAAGACACTAGTGAACTATATGCAGAATAACAACCTATGTACAGATAAGCAGTTTGATTTCCTAATTGGACATTCAACTGTATTACAGTTACTGAAAGTATTAGACAGGCGGACTGAGATCTTGGACATGGGAGGTTGTGTTGACATAGTGTATTGTGATTTCCTGAAGACTTTTGACAAAGTCCCACACAGAAGGCTTATCCAAAAACTGGAATATTATGGAATAAGAGACCCAGTGTTAAGTTGGATCAGAGACTTCCTGAGCAACCGCAAGCAACATAATCATCAATGGCGACGCCTCAGACTGGCAGGATGTATTGACCAGGATCCCACAGGGCTCAGCGTTAGGGCCAATCCTGATTGTCATCTATATCTAAACACTCCTTGAGGCTGTGCAGGACAGTGAAGTCTTTGTTTATGCAGATGACACAAAGGTGTTCAAGGGCATTCTTCAGGAGGAGGACTGTGACAAGTTACAAAAGGATGTGGACGGCATGTTGGAGTGGACTGATAACTGCCTGCTCAAATTTGACAAAACAAAGCTAAAGGACAGAGTCTATACAATGGGGCCTGATGAGCACTTGTTGAAACAAATAACTAAGGAAAAGGATGATGGAATAATTATAGACAAGTTAACTTCCTCAAACCACATGGCAGCTAAGATAAAGAAGGCCAACTCCATAATGGGAGTTATAAGGAGGACTTATGCACACTTGGATGATGAACGTTTTCTTTTGCTCTTTAAGGCACATGCCTTAAAGAGCATCTATAATATGCCAACCAGGTGTGAGCTCCACACCTGAAGAAGGATATTACATCAATAGAAAATGTACAACACTGGGCCACTAAAGTCATCTCTGATCTCTGGTATGAAAGATCTCACTTATGAGGAAAGACCGAGACGCTTCAACCTGCCTACACTTAAGTATCGCAGGTTGCAAGGCGACATGATTGAGTTTCATAAGATCTTGGCTAGAAAGTATGGTACAAGAGTGACTGATTTCATCAGAATTAAATGTAATGACACAACAGAACACCAATACAAGATATATAGGGAACATGCAAGACTGAACCTGAGGAAATATTCATTTATCCACAGATCAGTTAATCATTGGAATAACTTGCCTGCTGAAGTGGATGAAGCTCCAAATATTGCCTCCTTTAAAAGGAGATTAGACAAACTATGGTCAAATGAACCAGGGAAATTCAACCCTCATGCAGATATAAGCTTTACCCGAAGTTGCAGTGCACAGCCCAACTTTGGGAAACAGACTTGGATCTGATGTTAGAGGCTTCACGCCTAAAGTCAGAAAGTTTGATAGTTTAGTTTTCCTGTAGTCAACAGTATATCTGGGGAACAACAGCAATAAAGGAGTTTTTGAGTGACACATTCTCTGCAGAAACATATTTTGGAAAGCCCCCTCATAATCCTCTGATAAAATATTTTATAATTGCATGTTTTATCTTCCTTTTTAGGGATTCAGGGCAGAAAACTGCAGGCGACCTTTGTCCTGTCAGACTGCAAGAATCCTTCCTGCCTGCAAGTAAGATAAAACGTAACACACACAAAATTTAATCTGTCAACTTTTAATGAGTGACTCAAAATGGGATTTGTTGCATTTTGCTGCCTGTGTAAAAGTAATTTCTTTCGGCTTCTCCATTTTCACTTGGGGTTGCCACAGCGGATCCGATATGGATCTGCATGCTGATTTGGCACAAGTTTTATACCAGATGCCCTTCCTGACGCAACGCCACATTGCACTGAGAATGGGTACGGGTGGTCTTGAACCAGGAACCTTCTGTTTTGGTAGCAAGTGCACTGACCACTTGGTACTACGCTGTGAAAATATGTCATTAAAAATAAACCCCCAAAAAAGTTGAAAAAAATTAATGCACCTGGCTTCATTTTTAATAGAAAAAAAGAAAAAAACTTTATTTCGACATTAAAACAAATTACTTTTTGCAGTATGTGTAGGTTTTATTTTGGCCAGTACAAAACCTCCACAAGGAGATATGGTTTCCATTCAAAATGTATCTAAAATAAATTTAGAACTTTAAAACTGGCTTAAAACTATTGATGTGTAAAAACAAAGCTGGATTGACTTAAAAATGTTTACACCAGTCTGTCCTTTGTAGAAATGCTTTTGAAGACTTTATCGAGTAAATATTGGGTTTACGTGAAAAAGTTGAGCAACCAGTTGGAAGTAAATTTCAATGTGAAACACAAGTTAATTCAGCCAGGTATACACTGTTAAAAAAAAAACAACAAAAAAAAACTCAAGGCAATCAGCTACACAGACATTTTTGAGTTTACTCAATCTATAAACTTATCATTTAAGTAATGTTTTAAGTTGAGTAAACTCAAAAATGTATTGCAGCTGGCTGCTTTGGGTTTAGATTTATTTATTTATTTTTTGTATTTTTATTTTTTATTTTTTTTACAGCATAGTGATTTCACTCAATGCTTTAGACTCCCAATGCAGTTTAAAGGTGTACACCCTTTCAATTTTTCACAAAATTGAGAAACATTAGTACTTGTTGAAATCTAGTTATTATAAAGTACCTTAATTTTTGTATATCAAAAAACAAAACAAAACAAAAAAAATTACCAACAGCTAATTTTATTGCTGGAAAAATATTTATTTTGGGGGGATTCCATGTCATGTCATGTAACGGCGTTTTGTCAGTGTATTTTAGCCCAGGTGGGTTAAAAGCCTAAATTATTTCCAGACAAGACAAATTTTGATCATTTTGGCGATATAAAATTGTGAATCCTTCATTTTATAACTAAGAAATAAAATATCGATGAAGACAAAAATCCTTTTTATGACTTAAATCATAAAATACCTAAAGATACTACACCTTAAAACATGATTCACTCTAATTTAGCCATAGTCAAGCCACGTCATGCCATTTTCTCTTTTTTTCTTTATTTTCTTGAGATTTCTTTATTCCCACTGTTTAGCTTTACAATAATTTTGAATATGCATTTTGTTTGTGTGTCTCGAAATATCTGCATGACATCAGCGGCACTAAAGTATAGATATTTCTCACCTTCAAACCATTATTATTCTTAATTAAAATAAGAAAACTGTCACTTTATTTAATTCATTAGTGGATAACCTTTTGTAATAAGATCTGATTTTATGCATTCAGCCTTCTCTGCACGTATTCTTACAAACACACACACACACACACACACACACACACACAGAGCATTACATACACAAACATACACTTGAGTGACAGGTTGGAGGATGGCGCGGGACTGTTCTAAGCACAAACCTGGTTTCATGTAATTTTAATGATTATTCTCAGGACAGTACACACACACACACACACACACACTTATTAAGAGTCGCAGTGAGTGACAGGGAGCAGCGAGTCAAACTGTGCGTAATGAAAACAAAGACAAAACAAGAATGTACGCCACAGAATTTTAGCAGAAATTCACAGTAAAGCCAGCGGTTGTTCCAGTAACTATACGAAATAATTATATTCACATAAAATTAGCACCTGTAGTTTTAGGAGATAAACATCGTATTTAATTTGTACCAATTTAAATGCACAATTTTTTTTCAGCATGCAAAATCAAAACATTAAAAAAGTTTATTTTCTTTGACCAGAATATTTCAGGGCTATTTTTGTTTTTAACTTGACATGCTTAAATGCTCCTTAATCTGCAGTTCTATTTTTTTTTTCAAATGTTTATAAAGCTGGCTTGTGTTTTTTTTTTTTTTGTGGTATATGTTTATTGGGATACATTTACTTACATCTATTTCTTACATCTATTTACAACACTGAATCCAGCTTCATTTTTATTTTTGCTTCACATCACTTGCCTGTAATTGAATTTATTCTTTAACGTCCAATCAAATCAGGATCATTCTGGGGATATTTTTGTCATTACATAATTATGTTCATCTTATTCAAAGTGTTTATCGTGCTGACTTGTTTGTTTGTGGCATTTTTTTTATTTCAACATTGCAATGTGATCTGTCTCCTTATAGTACTGCATCCAGTTTCCTTTTAAAAATGTGCTTCACATTATTTTGTCTCCATTTTAATTTGACTTAATTTATTTATTTTCATAAACTCTTATTGTCAACATATTAAATTAAATACAGGTTGCAGCTTAACTTAAATGTCCATAAAGTATGTTTACTGTGCAGTTAATGTGAAACAAATCATTCTGTATAATGTGTACAAAATGTATTTGGTTTTTTTTTAATTTAGGAAAACTTTCCTGCAAATGTTAAAGAAAAGCAAAATAAATGAATTGAGATGATCTTTTGTTGTAATTTGAGATAATGTTTGAACATTTAAAAGGCCCAACTACTGGAGTTGATTATATATTTTTTGAAACAAAGAAAATTAACTTTCTCTGTGTGCAACAAACAACTGCCAATTTTAGATAATAGATTTTTTTCTGACTAATCAAACTCTGTTTTTTTCTGTTTTCATTTATTTATTTATTTTTTCATGATCCCTTAAGTAAGTTATGATGGTCGGGCATTATCAAAAATTTCTGGGGAAAAAAGTGTGTTTATCGTAATTATAACACCACATGTACTGTGTGTGATGGTTATTTCTGGATTTAAAAATGTCCTCTTTTTAATAATAATAATAATGATAAAATTGTGTGATATGACCAGCAGCCTCTTGAATCTGTCAGTCTGTAATTGTACATATATTATTTACAGTGTGCACAAATGTAACAAAAAAAGTGAACTTAAAAAACCCCCAAAAAAACAAAATATTATATATTTTACAGACAAAGTGAAGCATTTGTGATGTCACAATTGAAAAAGGATATTTTCCAAAATGTCAGGAGTCACCTTTTTAAAGCGGACATACCTTCGCAAGTGTGGAACCGAAGACACTCGTATAAGCAACAATGAGAAATTTTAGACTTTAAACACATTTGCTCCATGTGGAGAAACAGTTTCTGTGTGAAGTCAGCCATTATTCTTGAACAGGACTAAAGCAGTTACCGTGCATCATTACCCACGGCCATAACGTTGCATAATGACACAATTCCTGCATTTTCACAAATGTTTGGGCTCAAATTATGTGCACACAATAGCTATATTTTCGAGCCTGCTTAATAAAAGGAATCTAAGAGATGCTAGGAATAGGTTCCTCAAACTCAGATGTGTGCCAGCAGCATTCTAAACAGCATGGGCATCAATAATTTGGAGGGAATTTGTTTCTAATCATTTATACAGTTTCTGGCTCAGTGTGATGATTGTGTGACAAATTAGAGGAGCTGTTGATTAAAATCAGCTTTTTCTTGTTTCGTCCACAAATTCAGCCTTCTGCAGCCTTCAGCTCCCAATGAGGTGGGCTTAAAAGCGCCAAAGGTGAGCAAGGAGAAAGAGAAACACATCCCACAACAGCTGGAGCAGAATATGTCTTACACCGCTCCAAGCCAGTAGGGGGCACAGGATGGCAACAAGTCTTCTTGTCTCAACAAATTTGTGGCAGAGGAAAAGCAAAAAAAAAACCAATCATTTATTTAGCAGCAAGAAATTTAAAAAAATTATTTCACCCTCGGATGGAGCTGGGTCAGTTATGTTATGTAGCTACTCTCTCTCACTGGTCTGTACAAGCCCAACCCACAGTTCGCCACCTCTCTACTTACCGTTGTACAAGAGCTGCTTTGCACACTCTTGGAAAATGACCGTCGAGTACTTGGGCTAGTTCTCAGCTCATAAAAAGGCCATTGTGAAAACGTTTAGGGTAAGGGTTAAGGCTAGTTTCCCCGTCCACAAAATGCTTTGATGAAATGACCTCCATGAGTCACCTGTTCTGGTTCCACCTTCTAGTGAAGTGGCAGTCTTTCTCACACTGACTTTGGTGCTTTTTGCCCACCTATGTGAATGTCTGTTGAATGTGCAACATCTTTTTTAACTTAACCTCTGTATTTTCCTGCATTTGCAACACTATAAAAATCACCTTGGGCTTTGGAGGGCAACCTCCCAGGCAGACTATAGGTCCATTCCTACCTCTTGAAAGTAGCCATGTGTCTGCCGCAGAAAGGTGAAATGCGGGCATCACCTCGGTCTTTTATTGGAGTCCTCAACACTAAGAAACCAGCACTCTGAATCATACAGAGAGAAACATGCCACACAGCCAAAGTGTCATAGCTGACATTCGCTCACAATGCAAGTGGTACGACTCATCTGAGTTCACCTCAAGTAGCCATTCATTTGACACAAAGTCATTCATGCAGTACCCAAGGATCCTCAGAAGAGACCAAGTACCAAAGACAACCAGTTGTTGCCTAAGGTCACTGGTAAGCATCAAAGTCTCACAGCCATTACAGTAAGACAGAAATCACCACAGTGACCTCATGACTCCATAAGCTCTTCCCAGGCATCAAAGGCCGAGGACCTAGAGACATGAATGTCACTGCCAAGCGACGGTAATGTATCTACAAGTTCAACACTTTTTCCACACACAGATACACTTCTGATGACTGAGTCCAGGAAGACATTGAAAGCCTGGATCAAGACTAAGGTCTTGATCCAGGACAATCACAAACCCAGACACTCCGTCTTGTCAAGTGCTGCAATCAGGGTATCCATTGATTCCACAAAGATCACAGCATTGACCTCAAAGTAAAGATCAGTAAAGTTGTCCTTGCTGACAAAGGCACCGAAGTTGCTCGATTCTACAATCCTTCCCAATATCCAGTCCAAGCAAGCACTGAACAGAGTAGGAGTCAGAGATTCTGTCCCTGTGTATAGGCCAGCTATGATGTAAAGCAACTTATTAACTTGTGAAGCGCCTTGGGGCGACTATGTTGTGATTTGGCGCTATATAAATAAATTGAATTGAATTAGGGATCCCACAAATTTTCAGGTTGCCCCACAGAGCAGCCCAGTCAACCAAATCAAATGCTTTGTGAAGCTCAAGTTTAGGCTGCAAAGAAACCCTAATGCAAGCGTTCGATGGCTAAATAAGCAGTTCACCATTTTTGTCCCTGTAGCCTACACACATCTGTGAGCATGGGAAAAAACAAAATATGTAATTAAGTAATTAGTGGGTTGTTAATTTCAGCTAAAAATGTCACATCACATGTATGGCAACTATCAGTCTGTAACTATAGACAAGGACTGACAACTTAGGTTAATGCAAGCAGTTAGCATCATCTTAAGGATTAGGGTAGTTGTTGTTAGGCGCACAGTCAGACTCAGCCGCAGTTAGCATGATCTGTGATTAGTATCACTTGTTGTTGGCATCACCAGCAGTCAATATTACCTTGTAGTGAGTGTTTTTGTTTTTGTGTAACTTGTTAAGATACGATAAGATCAGACTTTATTAATCCCACAATGGGGAAATTCAGTATTGCAACAGCTCCACATACAGGACAGATGAAAGTGTAAGAAGTAGAGTAAAAATAAGTAAACAAATAGAGTAAACAAACGACAGAATAAACAACAGCAAAAAAATAAACAAGCAGACCCAAGTATATATATATACACATTATTTACATGAGATAAAATATAATGAGGTGCAGACGGTTGTTGTACATAAATAAAATAAAATGTGCAGTGAAGTTTTAAATTAAATATATTGCGGGGGTAAATACATATGAATATATTTACTGTGAGTGTCCAGTATTGCACATGATAAATAAATAAATGACACAGTGGCAGCGGCTACATC
>OMMV01111827.1:0-12324 GCA_900302635.1 Chatrabus melanurus
CTTGAACTTGGAATTCCAAAATCACGCACGCGATCTTAAGATCAGGAAGCGACACCGGGTGAATGGTAACCACCAGTCATCAGGGCATCTCATCACAGGTTAATAGGTTGAGTACATAGTAGTATATAGTCTGCTTCAAAATAAGTTCGAACACTTGTTTTCAGGAATGTTTCTGTAAATTCTGAATGGATTTGTAATACATTTACAGCGCATAAAGAACTATTAAAAAAAACCATTTGAAATAAATCAGTATTTGTCCGTGAATATTTCTGTAAATTCTGAATGAATTTGTAATAAATTTACAGTGCATAAAGAACTATAAACAAATTTGTTTGAAATAAATCTGTATTTGTCCATAAAAACAGCCATTTATGAAATATTGATGAAAAAGCCTGATCTATTAATAATGTTTTATTTATAATGTTGTATTTAATGTTGTATTTAGGCCAACCAAAAATATTAACATGTATTAACTGCTATATAGCACTATTCATGTGAGCCTGATCTATTAATAACTAATAATATTTAGGCCAACCAACCCTTAGAATAGCGCATACGACAATACTAATGCTCCCACTGCTTGACGGAACCAAAGTTTAATGTGTTTCAGTGTGACCTGTTTCACTGTGACCTTCCTGTGTCACTAGTTAGCTTGCTAAACACGTTGTAAGATGTCTTGTAAATCACCTCAGAGGTATTATCTGGTTACAAAAACAGGTTTTTAGAATTAAAAGTGTTTATTTCTCGCTAACTTTTACAAAATAAAAGAGAAAAAATGCCAAACATACTGGATTTATACCGAAATACACGGCAGCGTGTATTCCGCCATCTTGACCTGACTTGGTGGTTTTACAGGGCGGTTCTGGTGTCGGAGTGGATGGAACACAGTGAGTTCAGACTGGCAACAGGGCTCACAGTGTCTCTCACATTCAGATGAGATTAGACACCATTTACTTTGTCTGTATTGTAGAGAGAAAAACTGGTGTGCGTTTGTGCGTGTGTATGTGTGTGTGCACCATGTGTGTATTTGCATTAACTCTGTTAATGAAATGATGAAACATGATGGATCTTCCCAGAGGCAAAAGCCCTCAAAGTTACTGTACACGTCCTTACAAAAGAATAAACTTGTGTGACATTTCACCGGAGCACATCTTCATATCTAACCCCTCAAGGGGTTAACGTGCACACGAGCTCCCCCCCCTACCTAAATCCACTGCACACAAGTCAACCTGTCAACTAAATTTAAGATCTGCGCGTCCTCAGGAGTCTCTTTCTTTTTTGTGTCTTTGTCTTTCACTCGATGCAAATGTCAGATGAATGACCATTTTCGTTGCTGTTTTGTATCGTTACAGCGCCCTCACATTGTCTCTGCACAGACATAGAGTTTTGAAATTCACTATATTTTCTTTCTCCTAAAATATCTCTCCTCATCTCCACGTGCTCTTTTCATATCTCTTAGGTACTTGCTATCCTGTCACAGCTGAGTTTTCCAAGAGTGCCTTGCTCTCATATCCACGGTTATGATGTGATATTTCTTTTGTTGAATGGGTGTAGTATTACTACACACTCTTTCCCACTTGCACTGAGAGCCACGCATCCTCTTGCAATGTTTCTTTATAACGTTATGTGGGAACAGAAGATGGTGTTGCTGCTACAGAAATGTCACTCCATGTTTCTCCCAACAAGTATCCAAAAAGAAAAAACAAACGCTGGATCATTTCTGTAGCATTTAACACAAGGGAAAGCTGAATAGTAGTACAGAATGTAGCATTGTCGTAATGTATCAAGATCTGTCTGTCCATCTGTCTATCAAGCCCTGGACTCTTGCCTGTGCAACATAAGCTTCACTGCAAATAAATATTTCATCACCTGCAAAAGACCTGCATGTGCGTCCTGCATTTGGGTTCCAGAGTCTTTGGGTACCACTGGAATGGCTTTTTGTGAAATGAGCAGTCACTTCGGGAGACTCAGATGTGGCGTACTACTTGCATCACGAGGGCGCAGCAGCTGCATGTGGTCATGTGCACCATATTCATGAGCATGGTCCAGCACACAACTGTCTCATTCCTGAGCACCCAAGGGGCTGAATGAAGCCAATGGGACACCCATGTGGCTGCAGAATTTAGCTGTATTCAGGGGATAGGGATGGTCCTCTTGAGTGGTTGCCAATAGGGACCCAGGGCGGTGCCTTCGGGTGGAGGCTGCTCAACATGTAGCACCCGTATATGCTTACAGACCTGACTTGACTGGGTTCACATAAAATTTCTACCAGTCCAAAGATCTCTCATTCCCAGTGTGGCAGTCCTTTATCTGTGCCACATGACTTCAGAGAGGTATACAAACAGACTAATCCAGAAATCCTACATGATGAAATCGCATGTTATAGTATGAAATCTTTGCTCTTTCCGGGTACATTGTTTTCCATAAATGCAACCATTTCCATGTGGGAACGGGCAATAAGATCCATCTGCACCGACCTTTGCTATGTTTCACTGTCTCAGCTTCATTCACACATACGGGTTCACAGCAAGCACTGATGTTGTTGTTTGTCTTTCGGCTGCCCCTGGTTGTGCCAAGTCGCCACAGCGGATTCAATACAGATCCGCATCGGGATTTGGCACAAGTTTTACGCCGAGTGCCCTTCCTGACACAACTCCAGTTCTACATGGAGAAACACACACAGCCCCTGGTCTTCCCAAGCGGTCTCGCAGCCAAGTACTAATCAGGACCTACTCTGCTTCACTTCTGAGATCTGACGGGATCAGGCGTACACAAAGCAGGATGGCTGCTTCACAGCAAACACTGATATTAGCCGATAATTAAGCCGTAAAGTAAACAGTAGGTGAAACAGGTCACTGTGTACTTGAGTATGCATCTGGGTCAAAGCTAATCTTGTTCCAGCCTTGATCTGTCTCAAATTCACCTCCAGATGTATTGACAGCTTTTCAGAGGAGACTATATAATTTACAGGCATCAAGGGATGGTTTTTTTTAAATTTTACCGAGCAGTTACCCTATGCCAGTAATTGAACATGTTTTATGGGTAGTATTACTTTTACCCTTAACATTGATTATCTGATATATGCCATTTGAAAATCCATTGGTTTATGTTACATAGTCTGTAGCTTAAGGTTTGATCCAATCAGTGTCCAGTGATGAAGTGACTGTCAGACCAACCTGTAGTACTGCAATATACTTCAGTACAGAGCTGTGCTCAGGCAATTAGTGAGCCGCCTTTGTTGCTTTTAACGAGTCTGACCCATTTTGCAGATAATATGCGTAAATCTTTCTTCTTTTCTCTGTTTTTCTTTGGCTGTCTTAGGGTTTTCCCTGCTTGTTGCTATCGTTTCCTGCCCATTCTTCTCCATCCCTCTCTTGTGTGTGCATTAGAGGAATTTAATCCTACAAAACAGTGTTTTATGTGAAAAGTGCAAGCAGACTGACCTTCATGCTTTCATCAGCAATCATATAAATCTGGAAATTGTGTGTATGTGCACGTATGCACATGTACATTGTGCAGCACAATATTGGAATGTAGTGGATGTGTTTGTATAAATGCATGTGTTTCTGTGTGACACAGCAGTGAGAGGGAGCTAGTCTGTGCTGCATGCATACCCACATCAGCATCCAGGATTTATCTGTTCAGCCAAGCTTAGTCAGACAGAGACTGAGAGTGAGGTGGAAGGTGAGGGAGGAGAAAGCGAGCAAGGGAGGCAAATACTGAAGGAGGGAGATATGCCAGAAGGGGCAGAGATATTGAAGTGTGGGAGGCAGATAGACAGGAGGACTCTGCACAGATAGAGAGGGTAAACTGCAGGTATGCTTGGTACAGGAAACCACAGAGAACGAGGAAGGACGAGATAGTGGGCGGAAACAGAGGCAGGATACTGTGAAAGACAGTGGCAAGAGAGGACAGGAAAATATGGCAGGTTGGACAGATTGATGAAGGAGAGAACAGCTCCTGTGGATGAAAATGGATCACTGTGCAGGGCACATGTACTTTGCTGAAAGCATTTCTACTTGCAGTATTCTTTTAATCAGCAGGGTGCACTGGTTATTGGGCCCCATCTTCAACCCGACCCAAACCGGTGCACAGCCCAGTGCAGTGTCATTGTTGGTTTACACTCGACACAGTTATTTTGTTGTCCAGCTCTTGTGTCCTCTAAATCATAGTACCACTTGTGCTCATGTGGGTATGTTGTTCTAAAAATGAGGCATGATCAGGCGCGAAGCTGCTGTCTTGATATCGTTGGTCACCAGAAAGAGCTTACACTGTAGACTAGCCAAAACCACATCTACAGTCCAGCGCTGTCTAGTGCTGTATAAGGAGTGCATCACTCAGACGTGCCTTACATAAGTGGATTCACATCACACGTACACCCTGCTTGCCTGAACATACCGTTGGCAATCACCTGCAATTGCGTTTTAGTATGATGGTGCATCATGGCCACTGTGGGTAGTAAAAAAAGAGCAGGACGAGGCAATAAAACCAGGACCCAGGGCAGTTCAGTAATGTGGTGGATGCGCTATGTCACACCAGCAATGCTCCCAGACCTGCCCTTAACTGACAACGATCATTGTTTTGGGCAAAATACCCAGATGGTGCTGGACGTCACCAACAGCTGTGGTGAATTCTTCAGATTTCATGCTGTAGTTCAGTGGGATAAGGAGTTGGGCTACCAATATACCTGGGGTTGATTTCTGGTCACACTAACTGTCTGAGTCTTCAGACAAGACACTTCATCTGCATTTGTTAACTGAATGAAAATGTTGTCTAGGTGGAACAAAATCAAGAACACAAGCGGATGACTCGTTTAAAAATCTTTACACATTAATCACTGAATGTATCTATTATTATAGTCATCTGTGTTAAGGCGCAGTCACACTATGACGTTTACCCCAGTGTTTGGTGAACGCAGGGAAAGGTCGAGAAAAGTGGCCAAACATCAGCAAAAATCACATTACCGGAGTTTGGTAGTGAACCTCAAATGCAGCACGGCGTTCCACAACATGGTGTTAGCGGAGGCGGGCGTTAGCCAGCGCTCCATTAGAACAAGCGGGACTTTTGCCAATGTGGCAACGTGTGTGAGAGGGGTTCAACACACCACTGTCCAGTGATTCTGAGCAGGCAGGGCGAAGCAGCACCCAAACGTTAGCCAGCGTAGACGATCGCACCAGTAACTTAGGCTAGCAGAGGCTAGCAGATGCTAACGGAGGCTAACTTGGTCGTAGTGGAGATTAACTTTCTCAAACTGTTTCCAACGTAGCCAGAGGTACGTTGGCAAATGCAGAGGAATTTTAAACATGTTGAAAGTTTTTGGACGCGGTCAACGTTCATCGGCGGAGGCCAGCAGCAGCTAGCGGCGGCTAGCAGACACCAACGTTTGCAAATAAGTTTGTCTGCAATGGCCCAAATGTCAAGGTGTGACTGTACCTTTAACAAAACCAGATTCCACGCTTTGACTCGTGCGTTCACGCTAATACTTATTAAACCAGAGGGACCTGGTTTACTCAAGGCTATTCCCTGTAATAGCACACAAGTAATTTATGGACCCGACCATTCAGAAGTGGTTTTGGAAATTGATTTGTGATATATTGGTCATCTTGACTAACATAAATGACCACAAAACAGAAATCTGTCCCACTGCGCAACCATCCTTGGGCCAAAGTCACAAAATATAGGAGGTGTGCACAAACTGAGATGGTGTGAGTGACGTCCTGGAAGAAGGACTGCATTTACTTCCCCAGCCAAGGCAAATACACAGTTTTACAGCTGGGTGGACTGAGACAATGCAGACTAAGTGTCTTGTCCAAGGCTACAGACAGGTAGTGTGAGCAGGATTAGAACCTAGGTCTACATGTTGGCAGGCCAGCTCCTCATCAACTTTGCTACCTGCTCTACAACCGAACATGCTAACCCCCTGCAGACCTTGTGACAGCACAAAGCATAAAACAACCTTTTAAGAGAAATGTGGGGTTAAGTGGCATGGAGAAAATTGGAAAAAAGAGATTTGAATGGTGAAGAAGGAATTTAAGAGGGTTAAATGGAAGATTTCAGAGTATCCTCCAGTCTTTTCAGAGATCAGAAGAATAGTGTCCACACTGAGACTTCTAAACCCTGACAGCAGCACAGCACATCTGGAGAGGTGGAGCATCCTGTGGGACGAGAAAGAAAGACAGGCTGTAGTAAAAGAGACAGGAAGGTAAAGGTGGAGAAGCGTGAAAGGAAGCCAGGGAGAGGAACAGGGAAAGTGATGGTATAAGGAAGGATTGAAAGGCATGAAACAGCCTATCAATCAAATCAGCGAAGTTGTATCACTTATATATAGTCTATAATTGAGGCTAAAGCTATGGGATTTCCTGATGCTTTGTTGATTCGCCAGCTTACACTTTTGATTAGCTGTTGAATATTATGCTGCTGTTTGAGTCTTTGATCCACAACAATTATGGAAGATGTGAAAGGCATCACCTCCCCGTAAACCCGGTTAGGTGATGGTCTACTGTTAATACGGCTCTCTACATTATTTACCATGTGCCCGGACTCCGATGGCAAATGGACTGAATTTCTATGGTCCTTTTCCATCCTATACAGATGCCCAAAGTGCTTCCTCACATTCCCACTGGGAGCAGGATTAAGATACTTACATAAGGGGAATTGAACCAAGGACCCTCTGGTCTTGCACCCACTACTTTAGCCACCAGACCATCACCTCCCTCAAATCCGCAAAAACAGTTCTGCATATATACCATATTGGCCAGAATAAAACACAAGGGCTTTTTTCCCCCCCCAGAAAATACCGCTGAAAAACACATGTGCATCTTTTAATCACAGACTAGACTTTCACGTTATATACATCCACAACAGTAGGTGGTAACAATAACCTTTATGTTCACAACCATATATTTGCATATTAATGAAGATGGAAATGATTTCCTCTGTGACAGTTCTGTACAGTTCCCGTGCAGATCTGTGCCTTTCACCTCTACATAGCATGGATGCCTTGGGATGAGAATTGGGCTGGTGTTTTGCGTTACAGTGACGATATGATGATATGAAGTTTGGACAGTAACTTGTAAACTAATGCAACATCTCATCCTTGTGTGCTGAACCTGAAGCCAGTCTACAGCTTTTTTTCCCCCTCCAGTCAGGATTTCATGGACCCACATCTTGATATAAAACAAATATACACAGAACAGATGAACAGTTTCCTGCCTAATAATTCATTAACAAAACATGACAGACACTTGATACTTATACCATGGGTACCCCATTGGGGAGTAGATGAGCTGATTAGATTTTATGATTGTTTCATGCACATATTTGCTTATTAATGAGAATGAAGTGATTTCTCTTCTGAAGACAGTAACTCAGCAAGACATGGAATGACACTCGATTCTTACACAACAGGTAACCAATTTGAGAAGTAAATGAGCTGCTTAGATTTTAGTGTTGTTTGCAACATACAGTATATTTGCACATGCATGTGGATGAAGTGATTTCTGAATACAATAACTCATTACCAATACATGTAATGACACGTGATACTTACATCGCAGACTGGATGAGCTAATTAGAATTTACAGTTGCTTGGTTCATATATTTGCATATTAATGGCAATTAAGTACTTTTTTCGAGCAGCTGTTACTTGAGCATGCTTTATGATAGAATCTTTACATTAAGAACGTGTGCATATTATGGTGACGCAAATAGGATGAGTTATGTGGGTGCAAATTTGCATAAATCATTCCACCAGCCATAACTCAAAGATGCTTGACACCACTCATTGTATTCAGCAGTGTACATATGTCGCGTTGGCACTCTTGGGTAATTCTACAGTAACGGAATTACAATCGCAACAAATTTTTAATGACAGGCCAGATTTCCCTGTCGTTGTAATTCCATTACTGTAGAATTGCCCACTTATAAAATGGAAGTGATCATTATGATATGGATATGATAATTAGCAAACAATAGATTTTTATCAAATTCTAGAGTGGCTAAAACTTGGCAGGACATGAGAAAGTTTCAGCCCCTCTTTTTTTCAATTCAATCTCCCACCTTCTCCTTTCATTATTTCTCTCCTCATTCATTCGTTTTCTAAACCCACTTGGTCCACTTAAGGGTCACGGAGAGCTGGAGCCTATCCCAGCAGTCACTGGGCGAGAGGCTGGGTACACCCTGGACAGGCCGGCAGTCCATCGCAGGGCCAACACATACAGACAACAGACAGACAGACAAACACATTCACACTCTCACTCACACCTGCGGTCAATTTAGAGTCACCATTTCACCTAATCTGCATGTCTTTGGAAGTGGGAGTTCCCTCTGGCATGGGGAGAACATGCCTGGGACCTTCTCGCTGTGAGGCAAGTGCTAACCGCTGAACCACCGTGCTGCCCCATTTCTCTCTCATTGTACTTTTTACACATTTTTCTAAATCCTTCCCCCTCATCTGCGGCTCTTCACCCCCCCACACACACACACACACTCTTTGAAAGCTGAAAATAAGGACAGTTCAGCAGTGGTGGGGTTAAGGGGAACCCGGCTTTGTGATTGGCTGCCGGCCGGCGGCTGAAGCAGCCTACAGAAAGAGGTAACCAGGCAACCTCATAGAGAGAGAGAGAGAGAGAGAGAGAAAGAGAGAGAGATAGGGAGAGGGGGGAGAAAACGCGCTGAAAGAAGCCTGCCATAGTTTGGTGAGCATTGTGGGAAAGATGTAACGAAGCTTGCACGCACTCCCCACGGGATGGAAAACAGGATTACTCCCTCTGCTGAGATGTGTGAACGCACCAGGAGGAGACACGCGGGAATGGCTGGATTTTAATTCACCTTCACAACATGGGAACTAACTGCGCTGGTTTGCGGTGTTGTGCAAAGGTGAGTGCGCCAGTGCGGCACAAGTGGCTGTTCGGCTCGCGCAAAGCGCGCACTTTTAGTTGTGTGCGCAGCTTTGGAGGAGCCTGTGGATTCAGCGTGTCCCTGTCACTGTACTGAATTATGGGTCCGCTGCTGCTGCTGCATCAGGATTTACGTGGACGCGAGTGGGGGTGTGACCCACGCGCAGCGGTCAGGGGCGCGTGGCGGGAGGAAGCGGTGCTGTGCCGCATGTTCGCTTTAGTTGTTCTTACCTATATGACGTCATAAAAATATTTAAATATGTATGTTTTAAATCTTCTAGAACATCCTGGCTGTTTAAATTCAAGGAGTGTGTATTTTTTAAATCTTATCACACTCTTTCTTTACTTAAGTGTGATATTTTACAGTATCTACGATACACCTGATATTTGTGATAAAACAGCAAACTTGGACGTGACAATCTCCTTCCCTGCTGTGTTTAAAATAAATACTCTCTGTGCTGTCAGATATGTGAGGTTACACACATAAAGTGTTGGATTCCAAACGGATTGTGCGGTGCTGGTTGTCAGTCACCAGCTTTGTGTTGATTTGAATGGGATTCCTGGTCAGTTTTGCTCTGGGGGTCCAGGCTCCACTGCAGCTGAAAGCCGCATTAATCAGCCTCTGCAGCTCCTCGCTGTGTTTCATGTCATTCACATCAATACATACATACATTCATACATGCAGTACCGTCAAAAGCTGTTTGCTCTGCTTCTCGTTTCTTCATGTAGGCTATATCTCATTTTAAATCGTTACAGGTTTTCAACAAAAAGACCCAACATAAAACAAAGCCAACCTGAGTAAACACAAAATACAGTTTTTTTTAAATAAAGATTTTATTTATTGAAGCAAAATATGTATATATATCAACACCTGTGTCATCCTTGTGAACTTGTACCACTTTTAGCACCAGCAACTACGACCAGACGCTTCCAGTAACTGCAGACTCACATCACTGTGGTGGAATTTTATCCCACTTTTCTCCGCAGAGCCGCTTTAAACTTGGGAATTACAAAACTTTCATTTTGTGTCTTTTGGGCCATTCTGATCTGGGGTTGCGCTTATTCTTTGTATCATTGTGTTGCCGCATAACTCAGCTGTACCTGAGCTTCGACTGGTAGATTGATGACTGGATGTTCCCTTTCAGGATTTTCCTGTAGAGAAGAGAATTCATGCGTCTGTCCGTTATGGCAAATCGCCCAGACCCCGAAGCAGGAAAGCGTCCCAGCGCGACTGTGCTACACCACCACCATGTTTGGCTGTAGATTTTATGTTCTGTTGTTCTGTTGGTTTATGCCAGATTGAGACCCCTGTCTTTTTAGCAGTTCCATTTTGACTCATAGAACATTCTCCCAAAAGGTTTGAGGGTCAACAAGATGTGTTCTTGCAAACTCAACTGAAAACTGATGTTCTTCTGGGTTAGCAATGGTTTTCAGCTCGCCAGTGTCCCATATATGTCACATTCTCCCCCTGTGTCTTTCTGAGAGTGGAATTATGAACAGTGACTTTATTGAAGTGAGAGGTACCTCCAGTGATATGGATTTTGTGTTTGGCTCTTTTTTTTCCTTTGACTTCCTGGAGAAGTTACTGCACTGCTCTTGGAGGAACTTTAGAAGGTCTGCCATTTCTGCGAAGGTTCACTGTTGTGTCTCCCACTAATTTGGAGATGGTGGTTCCCACTTTTTGGTTCTTTGGAGGTTTTTTTTAGAGTCTTATAAATCGCTTTGTAATCCTTCCCAGAATGATGTTCTGTATTTTTTAGACTATAAGTTGCAAGAATTCAAGAAAAAAAACATTTTGTAACAATCTGGAAAGACTATTCAGTCACACACTAGCCTAACAGGCTAAATATAATTAAAGTTGTGTTTCTTGTTTCACTGTACTGAAAACCTAACAAACCATGATTTTTGTGTACCATTACACCCCTGTTTTTGACATATAAGTTGCTTCGGAATATAAGTCACAGGACCTCCCAAACTACTGAAAGAAACAACTGCAATTTATAGTCTGGAAAATATGGTATTTTATGTACCTTCTTTCTCCTCTCTGGTGAATGTTTGTTTTTTTTCTCTTTTTTCTTCAACAACTGATTAATGGCATTGACTATAAAAAAATTGCCAATGAATTTCAGTTAGTTAGTTAGACTGGGTTGGGTTGCTTATGTCACAAGTTTAAAAGCATTTGAAACATAATGGCAATGATAAAATCAGATCCCAGTCAGCTGAGTTATGATTCAATCAAACATATTTTTTAAAATGAGGCTGAATCTTTCCATGTGATAAAATGCAAACACGTGGTGAAAAGTGTTAATTGTTGACCTAACAGGAAAAAAATCAGGAAGTTAATTTAGCATATAGATGTAGGCTAACCTTTAATACCAAGGGCCCTATCTTCAACCCAGTGCAAAGCAGCAAACAGTGCAGTGCAAGTCTTATTGCTACTTTCCAACTGACACATTTGTTATTTTCATTGCACTCACATTGTTGAAAAAGCAAGTGCACCTGTGTGCAATTGTGCGCCAATAGACATGTTAGTTTTAAAATGAGGTGTGGTCAGATGGAGTGCTGGTGCATTGCTATTGTGAGGCAGAAGAATCGATAGCCAACCAAAAACCTATTTTTTAGTGTTTAGTTTTAAAATATTTATACAGCGCAATATTCAGATATGGCTTACACAGGCGGTTTCATGACACACATACAATCTGCTTGTATGCACAATGAAACAGAATTGATAACAACAACTAAACGACATAAAAGTAAGCAAGTCAATTCTGGAGCATGCTCTGGTGCCACGTGCCACTGCATCCACCACACCACGGAACGGCCATGGGTCCTGGATGGCAACTACCCAGGGAAGCAACTGCTCCATCCCCACCTCTCCAAAGTAACCATGTATCTGCTGCCGCCCAGTGAAACATGGGTTTCCCCTTGGCCTTTTCACGCAAAGTGACCCCAAGAAGCCTATTGATTTTGGGGTCAAAATGTCAAAGGTCAAGGTTACTGAAGCGTACTTTGCAAAAATCTTGCAAGCGCAATATCTTCTTTCCTAATTGCCCAACTGACACCAAACTTGGTATGTGTGTTAGGCATACCATAACATAGCTTACCCCAAAAAGCCTATTGATTTTGGGGTCAATCACTGAACTGTACTTTGTAAAAGCCTTCTGCAGAAAAGCATCAATTGTCAATGGTAAGCTCCTCAACATTTGCCCAGGGCGCCATGGGTTAGTGCAGACTATGCACTTCTTCAAAATAAAAGGGAGGGTTATTGCGATCCATGATTGGTCAGTTTTGAGGGGACACCGCCTCTGTACATGATATCATCAACATGGCCTGTCAGTCAACTATTTGTGGTTGACAGACAACATAAACTGAGCTTGTACACCTCTGTCCAAGAAGCTGATTGGTCATAACATCGGTAAACTTGGAT
>OMMV01111843.1:0-11493 GCA_900302635.1 Chatrabus melanurus
ACAGTGTGCCGAAAATCCACATCAATATCCGGTGGAACTTCTGAACACAATCTGTGCTTCGGGTACGCCTCCACACAGACTCTGTCTCAAAAAGGGTGCTCCCATAATGCTTCTAAGGAACTTTTACCCCCAGAATGCTCATTGGAACGTGAGCCGCTACATTGTAGAGAACCTATCGCCACATATGATAGATGCGACTCTCGCTACTGGCGCCCATGCAGAAAGAGACTTTTTATCCCGAGGATACCCAACGTTCCTTCTGAAAACCTCTTCCCATTTCAGATGCGGTGGAAGCAGTTCCCAGTTCGTCCCTGCTTTGCCATGACAGCTAATAAAGCTCAGGGTCAGACTGTGAAAAGTGTCGGAATCTATCGAAAAAGGGACTTCTTTAGTCATGGCCAACTTTATGTTGCCATGAGTCGTGTTGGCCGTGCGGACAACATAAAAATCTAAAGAGAAAGAGGAAGTTCTGTGATAGGAGAGTGGAGTGTGGTAGTGATGATCCTGATGCAGAAATAGCTGCTTCAAAATGCAAGTACCTGTTACTTTATATCCCACCCGTAGGGCGGGTAGTTTTCTTGTGAGTCAAATACTTAAGAAAGTGACGCACTGTTTCAAAAAACTTTAAATGATGAATGAAACAAATTATTTAGAAAAATGATTCAGAGTGCTCTGAACTCTGATGAAACAATTACTTTTTTTAAAAAATGACGCGCCGTTTTGAAATGTTGAAAACATTACATTGGTGGCATCTAGTGGACAGCAGCAATAACTTGTTTCAGAAAACGATTCACCGTTTCAAATGCACAAAACCTAAATGAGATGATTACTTCAGAATGTGATGCACTGTTTCAAAAAGCTTGAATTACTACATGAAACAACTGCTTCAGAAAATGATGCACTGTTTTGAAATGCTCCAGACATTACATTGATGGCATCTACACCTTGTTTCAGAAAACGATTCACCGTTTCAAATGCACAAAACCTAAATGAGATGATTACTTCAGAACGTGAGGCACTGTTTCAAAAAGCTTGAATTACTATGTGAAACAACTGCTTTAGACAATGTTTCACTGTATTGAAATGCTCAAAAGAACTGCTTCAGAAAATGATTCACCATTTTGAAATTCTCCAAACATTACATTGATGGCATCTAGTGGACAGCAGCAACACCTTGTTTCAGAAAACGATTTACTGTTTCAAATGCACAAAACCTAAAAGAGACGATTACTTCAGAAAGAGACTTACTGTTTCGAAAAGCTTGAATTACTGCATGAAACGGCAGCTTTAGAAAATGTTTCACTGTACTGAAATGCGTCAAACACTACATTGATGGCATATGGTAGACAGTGGGGACACCTTGGTTCAGAAAATGATTCACTGTTTGAAACGCTCACAAACTAAATGAGAGCATAGCTTCAGAAAAGGATTCACCATTTCAAAACAATCAAAACACCAAATGAATGAAGTGCTTCACAAAACTATTCACCATTTCAAAACACTTGAATTGTTGTCTACATCAAATTTCTGTAGAAAAAGATTCAGCGTTTCAAAATGCTTGTGGCTGTGACATCTAGTGGACATTGGAATCCCCCCCCCTTCTCACTGATGAATTCCTGGCTACGCCTCTGGTCTCCAGCTTTAAAAAGTTGGAACCTACAGCCAGGTCAGCAAGCTGCAAAGCCAAGGTCGACTTGATGTGCTCCGCTGTCAGTCAACAAGATGAGCTTCACGTCTTCGCTGTTTTGTCACCGATGTGGAGCAGCCAGAGAATGTGGCTTAACTGAACGGTTGATTCCACTCCGAGCAGGAGTGAGTACAAAGCAAGGTTTGAGCGACAAGAGCAATTCCTGCACACAATATGCGGATTGCTGCAATAAACGAGGGTGCCGACACAATATTCCAACACGGGCACATGTACACAATGTGTTGTTCCAGCATGATAGAAAACACAGCAGTCACTCACTCTACAGATCTCCTAAACCCTGAGCCGTCTCGGTGTTTGATTTGCACCTTCACTCCTCCTCATGCCAGACGGATCCAGCCTGTACTTTGCTTTTCCATGACAATCTTTGACTCTCTAACAATGCATCATGTCCTGCACACCCACCCTCCACTTATCTCCTCTCTCCGTTCTCCACTAATTCTATCCATCTCCCATCCTTCACTTTACTAATCTCTCTCCCGCCTCTAGTTAAAACGAATCAACCACTCAGTTTCTCCTTAAAATTCCTCTCCATCTAACCTTTGTTACCTTTTTATCCTCCAGTCCTCTCCCCTCCTGCCTGCCTTATGCCCTCTCACTCCCTCACTCCTACATGGCTGAGAGGCTGGTGGAGAGCATATAATTTGGTAGAGGAGGCGCTGCCAGTCGACTGCTCTCCAGGCTAAGAGCTGCTCTCCTGGCTCGCGGGTTCACAGAGTCACGGCTCTGCTCCGCTCCGGGATTATGCAGATCCTAATTCCCTCCTGTTCACACCTGAAGTTGGCAGGGCATGAAATAAGGAAAGGGTTCACTGCAAGTAAAAGTTTACACCACACAGAGGAGGACAGAGAAAGAGAGAGAGGGAGAGGGACAGCAAAGCAAAGTATGGGAGGAGGAAGAGAGAAAGAGGGAGCGAGGTGAGTCAATGAGGGGAGGAGATGAGCGCGATAAGTTGTGATCGGCTAAAGTGAGAGAATGAGGAAGAGGCGGGTTATGATAACATGCATCCTAACCAACATGTACACATATATTCTTAATGTTGGTGTCTAATTATTTCCAAAATGCAGGTTTCTATAGGAACACTGTCAGAAACTGAAGCGTTGCCATGGTAATGGACCAAAACCACATAATTAGGCAGAGATTCCAAATTTCTATTTGCTCAAATTGAACATTTTTCCTGAAATTGACCTGACATGCCTGGTTTGACCTTTGACCCCCCCAGTGAAATGAGCCCATTCTGTATTTCAGTAACAGGTCAACACAACTGTTCCACTTAAGACATGAACATAAAAGAATGCAAAAAAAAAAAATCACATTTGAGTCGAGAAGGAAAAAACTTTTGTGTGACCGGAATCATTTGACAAGAAATTTAAAATGATACAACAACAAAAAACTCCAATAATCTGCTCTGGAGGCATAAAGGTTCCTGCACCGTGGGAAATATTTGAGTGGTTTGCTTGATTATGTGTGAAACTGGAGGGTACCTGATTTTTGTGCAACAATGATGCCACAGTGCACACGTGCAACACATTTATTCCATTCCAATCAATTCCATTTATTTATTCAGCCATTTTTTAGAAGAAGGCTACAAGTGTAAGATTTTTGCAAGACATGTTTCAGGGTTACATCTACGTAGATGAGTTGTTTAGTTGTGTTCACTTGGTGAACAACAACATGAAAATCAGATTTAAAAAGATTTATTGTCAAAAAAAGCACACGCACGTCACACACACACACACACACACTGGAATTACCATTAAAAATAAATGTGGCATTAATTAAATGACATTTAAAACATAAAAAATATTATCCTGGTTTAAGAAAAATGCTGTCATCAATTTTTTTTCAAATTATTCTTTAAGACAGTTTTTTTTGTCCTGTTTTTTGCAAATTAAGTCTTCATAATTACCAAAAGGTCAACACTTATCCTGATAATTCCACTCAGATCATGACTTCTTTCACTGTGAGATTATCAGGTAAAAAAAAAAAAAGGTGCAAGTTTTAAACCAGATTCTGTGACCTGTCGAACTCTGTGCCTCCAAAGTTCAGATAGGTCACACAATTTCATTCATTCTTTGTCACTGAATTTTGTGCAACAGCAATCACACACACACACACACACACACACACACACACACAAAAGATGCAAATGTGTTTTTCTAACGCACAATTTACAATATTAAACGGCAGAAAACACGAAATCCATGAGGTTTAATAGAATGTAACTACTTTTAAAAAAACAAAGGATGACAACAGGGGTGGAAAGTTAAGGAGCAGCAGCTGTTGAGACATTTAAAAAAGAAAGAAAGAAAGAAATGCTGTGAGAATAATAAACGTCAGTGGGTCTCACCTGATAAAGCCTCCTTGGAAAAAGCAGAAAGACAAGACATAGAGAATCCGAATAACCTGTGGGAGCATCCTCTGGCTCAAAATCTCTCTCAGTCCCGTGGAATAACTTGCAGAAATAATTTCAGGAATCAGCAAATCCACGGAGCAGCGCGTGACGGTGGCTGAGAGGCGGAAGGCATCGTCTCTGTCAGCGATCCACGCGTGTCTGTTGGGGGAAACTTCTCCCCCTCTCCGCTCCTCACGGCGCGTCCACGCAGCAGCTGGTCAGTGTGTCAGTGCTGCGCGCCGCCGTGCGTGTGCGTGCGTGGCTCCGTGGGTAACCGTGCAGTTACGCCTGTGTGTGTGTGTTTTAATACTCCTCACTCCAAAAAATAAAAGAGGTGATTTAAAGGAGCAGCTGCTTTCGTTTTGACGTCTGCCTGCGTAATGAGAGTATTTAGCTCTGATATTTAACTCCATCAGGTCGAACAAATAATCACCAATCTGAAGGAAAAGTTACAACAAACAAACAAAAGTCAAAATTCAGATGCAGAAAAGCAAGTGAGATTACAGGATAAATTAGTCGTTACCAATTAAGCCTCATTTTTGATGCTCACAATCCACAGGAGGCTGGAAATGACAGCAAAATAATGCTGCCAACATACTTTGTAATCATCTGCAGGCCAGACAAGGTCTAAAGAAACACTATCAGCTGGGTGAACTTTTTCAAATGTTACCATACATATCAACCTTGCACCAGTCTTCTAAACTAGAGTGCTTCAAATTTTTTTCAGTTGTTTGAACTCTTAAACCCGTATCTCACGGAGCGGCGAATGCTGACGAACGTTACGATTTTTGGGTTTCGTCAGGGTTCGTAAAAGGTTGCAAAACACTTCTCAAACAGTTTTTAGGGTCGCAAACAGTTTTTGTCGTCGCTCAGAAATTTTAACATGTCCAAAATTTCTTTGCAAATGTATTTTTTTTTTGCAAACAGTTGTACGCATTTGCAAACAGTTGTAAAACGTGTCGCTGAAGTTATTTTTCGCTCGCCACGTAGTGAACACAAGCAAAAGCTGCAGCGGCAGCGAGACAAAGCGATTCTTACCTCAAGGGCAGCAGCACGTCGGGCAGAAAAATGCCGCTCATGACAGAGGTGAGCCCTGATTTTCGCAAATGTTCATCAGAAAAGCGGCTACTCCAAAAATCGCTACTTTCTTCTGCATTCTCCGCTCCGTGAGATACTACTAGCTTAGAGCCTCATTTACACCCTATGCAAAATACGGATACGGAGCCTTTCGTCCATTCCTTGTGGTCGGTTCGCCGAAGAGCTTACAAATATGGACAAAACGGAGCAATACCACCGGAAATCGTGGTCGCAGTGTCGAGTCAGTAGTCCAACCAGTCAGGAAAACGGCGAAGAAGAGTCTCAATGGGCATTTAAAGACGGCGGACAACTTTGAGGAGCGCCTTTGCAAATTGGTGCGAAGTCAAATCCACCTTTACGGTGTTACTACACCAGGACATCGCGACAAGCAACCCTGTCAAAACAGCTGGGAGGAGATCGGGAGGGCACTTGGGGTGTCGGGGAAAAAAGCGCAAAAGAAGTGGCGATTGGTGAGAGAACGATTTGTCCCAGCAGCCCATAACAAGGCTATTAGCAAACGTAGTGGGCCGTGGCTGAGGATGCACGTCAACCACAGGAACACATCCACGAACTTTCCAAGTGGTGATGCGGTAAGTTTCTTTTATGACTGCTTTGTAAATCAATAGTCACTGCAAAGTGGCAGTCGGCACTGCCCTGTAGAGGATGTACTGCGTAACGTCCACATCAACACAAAAGACGCACAGAGGTACGTAGGATAGTGACGGAGATAACGTTTGGGATGGACGGATGTATTTACGTACTGAAATCGAGTATAAATCCAGCTTTAGGACTCTATCACTTGCGCAGAGGGTGCAAGCCCATTTGGGACGTATCTGAGCGTCCATATGGTGCGTTCAAGACAATGGTAAATTTGAAAAACCCAAGTTAGGAACTCTGGAGTTCCAAAAAGCATGTGTTCAGTTGGTGAACTCCAAAAACAATATGGATGTCCACAGTAACAATCTCACTGGTACGACCTGACTTGATCGAGGCCAGAGGAGCGGCGCTCGCTATCCGACACGATCGAGCCGCTCACAGCTTATGACAGTGCAGTAGTGGCAGCCTCGATGTACAGTAGTGCCACCGGCTAAAGCGTTCTTGCAGCTTAAAGCATCCTTGACAACTTTGTTGACATTTTTGCGGCCAGAGACGAGGACTGTTGGCAAATCGAGTTGGTCCAAAATGTCGGTGAAAATGGTTTGGCTCAGTCTATCTGGCTCCAGCCCCATCGACTGGTCTCCTTTTGTATAGAAGCAATTTTAGAAGACATTTTAGAAGATTCACATCAAGCAAACGCACTAGGTAAATGCAACATTGTAGTTTGGCTGAAGTTCAACGTTGCCACAATGTCATTCTGTCGACTTCCAGCAACAGAGTGCAAACAGTCTATTCGAGTCTTGTTGTATCTACATGGAACACATAAATAAGTTATTACAGCTGCATGCTGTGGGTGAGCAATTTGGAAAATGTCCCAGATGAGTGTATTTGTAGTGTCGACTCAGTGACAGTATCAATTATTGCAGATGTTTTTGCAAAAACTATAACACTGTCAACTTCACTCATATACAAAGAATACAAACATATCACATATAAAAATAAAGAATTTGTTAAAAGTAATTAAATAGCATTTGTAATCTTTACAGTCATGACGGAGGACGCCATGACTGTAGTCGTTATGACGTCAAGTTGGATACATCGGAGCAGCTTGAATTTCCGCCAAAGTTTCACAGCAAAAAAAAATAATTCAATCCAACCATACGTTCAAATAGTTCAGTCAGGACCACTTTCGTCAAAATGAAAGCTTTATTTCATGCAATAATTTATATTTAGTGGTGTGGCTCTGCTCTGGGACCTCCCTACTCTTCCACATGCTTATGTGGAAAGCCTGTAAGCAGGAAGAGCACCTCCCACCCTCTCCATGCGCTTACATGGAAAGGCTGTAAGCAGGGAGGCAGCAGCAAAGACCCCCAGCCTGGGGCACAGGAGAGAACAGGCAGCAGTGACAACGAAAGGACAGCAAGTAAGCTGGACAGCAAACAGCAAAAGAGGAGGAGCCGGGGTGGAGGTGTGTTGCAATTCAGCTTCTGGAAGAAGCAGCTGTGCTGCCTGTGGCAATTAAATAGGGCGCTCTATGAGCGCCGAACCAATTGAAGGCGTTTGAGGGAGTCAGCTGATGTGGGGCTGATCTTGACTACTTGGCCTGCCAGAACTAACGCTACGCTCAATTTTTGCAAGAGTTGGTTCAAATAGTTTTGCCTAAGTTGGAGCTTGTAATTTCCAACTTTGCGACATGTCATGAACGTAGCATTAATTCAATGCTGCTGTACCACATTTTCTGCCATATTGGGTGTTCTGGAAAAATCTGAAAAAATGAATAAATAAAAAATTCACCGATCACAACTATGTACAATCCTCACAACAATTGGCACAGTTGATTACAATTCTATCCATATGGCTGTTTGACTTTTCAAACTGTTCATCCATCACGGCGAGTTGAATTCGGTGGTAAAGCCTCCAAATAGGAAGTGAGGTCATATTTCAGCAAAGCTTTGATGTATCAAAGACAAACTTGGCACATGGACATGGGACCCCATTGTGAGGACACAGAAAAACATTTGATGTCATTTACCTCTAGGGGGCGCCGTTTCCAATGGAGGATGCTCAGCTAAGACTTGCCTTGTTTTACATTAACGAATATGTTTTTGCTAAAATGTCACTGATGTAATGTTCTCTTAATTTGACTTTCCTTCTCTTTATAGCCATATTAAGGTGTTTCAAATGTGCCACTGTCTTTTCCTGCAGAAAAAAATCAGTGTTGATTTGACAGCAGTGCTGACAAACACCTGTCAGACATCCTCGTGCCGCACACCAGTGTATCCACACTTTGAGGATCCATTAAAGGCTCTGTATTTTAGAGATCACGGGGCACGAGCACAATGTGACACATCGCTCACAGGGTTTGAGCAACAAATTGCTTCTTGTCAAGCCATTCGTCTTCCCAAGTGGATTCTGCTGAGCGGATCTGGTGCTTCCTAAAGCGGTAAAAGGTCTCACTGTGTTCGTTTCTCTTTGTGTGGTAAAATACAACAGGTTGACCTTTACCACATACAATTATTCAATCTGCTTGTTCCTCCTTTTCTGAAGCTTTCTTATTAAAGATGCATTAGATTTCTCTGTTCTTATGAAGGACTGCAAATGATAAGGCACTTCAATTTCCTCACTGGTGACTATCTGCAGCCTTTGAATCAGATTTTAAACTCACACTGGATTCTCAGCATTAGTCAAACTTTGTGTGTTTGCCTCTGCCGCACACATTGAGCAGGTACAACCTCTGGAAAAAATTATGGAATCGCCACCCCTACAGGATGTTCACCCAGCTTTCTTACGTTGTAGCAGCTAAACGGATCACAGATATGAGGCAAAACAACTTGTGTTCAATAGCTAATTATTCTGGCTTCATGAAACATATCTCACACTTAATTGTGATTATTGAATTGAATGTTTATGTGTCTTGTACACTAACCAGTGACCTAAGGCGATGACTGGATGTCTTTGGTACCAGGTCTCTTCAGAGGATCCTTGGGTATGTACTTGGGGAGACTCAGATGAAGAGTAACACTTGCATTGTGAGGGAACGTCAGCTACGAGATTTGGGCCATGTGGTGTGTTTCTCTGTGCATGATCCAGCAGGCAGGTGCCTCAGTGTTGAGGACCCCAATGGCTGGAGAAGGCCAAGGGGATGCCCACATTTCATCTGGCTGCCGCAGATAGGTGGTTACTTTTGAGAGGTGGGGATGGATCGGTTGTCTCCCTGGGTGGTTGCCATCCAGGACCCGGGGCAGTTCCGGATGGCAAAGAGGTTGAGGGACATACAAATGCACAGCTTGCAGTGGTTGAATTTTTCTTCTCTTTTCTTTCAGCTGCTCCAAGTCGTTCAGGTTCACCACAGTAGATCACCCATCTCTGGTATGGAACTCTGAATTTCATATATATTAATTTAGCACAAGTTTTACACCGGATGTACTTCTTGATGCAACTACAGATCAACAAGGAGAAAAAAACCTAATGTGCATGTTTTGATGGTGGGAAAAGATCCATGCAGATACATGGAGAACACGCTCTTTAAAAAAAAGAAGACTGGGAGTGGACCTTTTTAAACAGTATGCAAGCCTGTTTGTCATCTGTACTTGTAAACTTGCTACTGTAGTGTGTTCTAAGCTATTCAACAACATCAGTGATTATGTTTCAATAATTCTCACCCATCGTTCACACTTTGCTGTGGCAGTGGCTGGCTTCAAAAAATGTATGAACAAAAGATCCTTAACTCATTGGCTGCCAGCCATTTTCATACAATTTTAATACAGGCTGAAACGCCCAAGTTATCTTTGAAATCTGTGATCTGATATTTAGTGACACGCCCCGCCAGATCATTCCCCAGCCCGCCCCATTGAAAAACGTAATTGACGTCTGTAGACGTCATTGGCAGCCAATGAGTTAAGCATGATAATGCACGACTTCAAGCAACCACACACCTGTAATTACACACATATTTACTTTTTGTCAAGCGTAACTGTGGAAGCAGCACGATGAAGACTTTATTAGCCTGAATCAATAACAAAATGAAAATGGCATAAAGTTTTCAAGAGAAACTGAGTTTGTCCACAATCATGTTGTCATGCGGCTCCAGTGACAGATGTGTCCGAAGAGCTACAGTGAGCTCAGCCAGAGTTGATCCAGATCTAATTTGTTCCGTGACAGATAAACTTTTTAGTCCTTCATGCTGTATTCAGGCAACACATGCAGGCAAATATTGAACAATGACACGTGTGTTTTGCAAGCAAGTTGTAGAGAGAGTGCCAATCTTCCCAAATTTTAATTAAACAATTTCATCTTTTAACCACATAACACATCATGAGAAAAATACTGTATCATCCAATACATTGTTCCCTTTTTTTTTTCTTGCAAACAAATTCAAAAGGAAATTTCAGTTTTTATGGCAAAATCTTCTCGAAAGTCTGAAGGTGGGTTTGGAAAACTTTGTGTTGGACACCGCATGAAGCTACATCTGAAGTAGGTCAAACAGCTAAAAACAGGATTATGTGTTGAACATAAGCTCCTCGGAAGGTCTCTGCTTTTAGTCTCACATGAAAAGTGATCTTGGCTGAAAGGTTGGTCCCCGCTGTTTTAGAGTAACCAATTAGCTGTAATCTGCTTTTAGAATATGAGGGGAAACTGGAGTACATGGAGAGAACTCACGCACACATGGGTAGCACGTTCAAGCTCCTTACAGAAAGGCCCCAGCTCGGACTAAACCCTCTGTGCAACCACGCTCCGTAATGCAAGTAAACATTTGAAATTTACATTTACTGAAATTGTTTATGTAACAGTACCTCCGATATACCCGTTTCTCTCCTACCATCACGCTCGGTCAAACAGAGACGGGATGAGTAGAAGTGGAGTTGATGAGAGCGTGGAGGGGGTCGGAGGAAAAAAATGAGGGCTTCAGTTGTTGCTCACAGAAAGAGGCTGTTGTTGCTTCTCACCTCGGCTGCTGGGAGTGCACTCCCTACACGAGTGCTGACATCTGGGGCCAGAGAGCATCTGTCACCCAACAGAGACAATTTAATGAGGGAAAGCCGTACTCACCAACTATAGATGAATATTAATGCCACACATCCGGCTGGATGGCTGAGGCCAGGCCATGCTCTTCATGAGTACGACTTACTGGGTTTGGTTCGAAGGAAAATTCTGTTTGCAACATTTTTCAATGTTTAAAACATGTTCCAATTCCCCACAGTACATTCAGGTCAGCTCTTGGAACATGCGCTGGTGCTGTGCATCACCACATCCACCACACCATGGAACCACCTTGGGTCCTGGATGGCAGCCACCCAGGCAGACAATCTTTCAGCCACAGTCAGGTGAAATGTGGGCGTCCCCTTGACATTCCTCAGCCGCTGAGGCGCTCTGCAAGAAATGCACCACATGACCAAAGAGATCGTCCACGGCACGCCAGCACCCAAGCCCAAACCTGAGGCGGCTCATGCAGGTGGGCTCCTGGAACATCCTTTCTCTTAAGGGCCTATCACACTGGGCTGCGACACCATGCGAACAGCATTCCTGTGGGACTCCCCGGAATGCCCCGGCACATCCACGGGGATTCCCACACCCGTCACGGGCGTCGCATGGCGGCGCAGGGCGGCGCACACGGCTCGCTTGAGATTTGAGCATGTTCTAAAAAAATCGTGCGACACAGGCATTCCCGAAATATTCCCACAGGCATCGCTGTGGCACAATCACATCTGGAACCCGACCC
>OMMV01111859.1:0-13576 GCA_900302635.1 Chatrabus melanurus
ATGTGATTTGAATATCAGATACACGGCTGAAAAAAATGCCAATGGACACCCATACCAAAAACGTCCATACCAAAGAGTTCCTGTATCATTTTGGGTAATATACACCCAAATTAAAATGTTTTATTTGTTGTACAGTTACATACAGATATAATTTGGTGACAATGCTGTTCCAAAGGCAACCTTGATCGTCGTTGCTCTTGGCATCATTTTCATCATCATCATCATCATCCTGTCGCATGGTGCAGGACGGTTTCCTTAGTAGATTACTTGCCACTTGTGCAGTGCAGTTTTCCCTTGTAGCTTGATACAGTAAGGTTTCCTTTGTGGCTTTCTTGCAGTTTATTACAGCACAGTTTCCTGTGTTTGAATGGTGAAAAGTCGACGAAAATTATGCAAAACACACCTGCCTCCAAAAACGCTTTTTTTCAGCGGGTTACGTAACTGGAATCAAATGTCTCCTGATCTCATTCAATTCAGCATATATTAGAACCCTTATATACCAATTTTCATACTTGCTGCTGGATGTGAACATCTTTTTTACATATCTACCCCACTACACATTTTACTTAAATTTAAACATAATATTAGGCAACTTCAGAAACTGGAATGAAATTTTCATTAGATTGAGTGCTATATCTTGATAGCAGGTGCAAACATAAGTGGTGCAGAGGGTGCAAATCCATTTGGGGCATGTCCAAGCGCACATTGCTATTTAGGTAGTGGGAAATATCAGTGTAAAGCAGCACACTTGGTGCAAAGGGGTTGGATTTACTTCATTAGGCATGGGCGTGTTGTAATCCGAACATATACACACACACACACACATATTTATATATACATATATATCAACCAATCAGAGTGGCACATGTCATTCCGTTTAAACCCATTTGCACCAAGCGCACAGGGCCACGGTACTAAGAAAGTGGATGCAAGTGAAAAGATTTCTGGTGGGTTAACAAATTAGTGCATCCTCTCAGCGCACAGAGTCCACCAATGCTCCCTGAGGTGACGCAGTAAAACCTCACATCACAGATGGTGATGCAACATGTGTACATCAGTGAGGTGCAGCAGCTTTGAACATGGCTGCATATTAATAATGTCATAATATTTATCGTAGATAAGATAAACAGCATAGATTTGAGAATCTCTCATATAATATGCAACTTTTTTATTTCTTTTACTCCCAGCCTTTTTTTCCCCCTACAGTGGCCATAAGATGCTGTCATACTAATACAACGTTGTAAGCAACTGGTAACGATATGTGCAGGTAAGCAGGGTCTACGTGTGTTGTCAACCCGCTTCTGTAAAGTACTGAATTAGGGGTGGGCGGTGTCATGGTCATCACAGGTGCGATAGTGCGCCATGACATGGACTGCGCAATACCGTGACCGCATGATACACACTGGCTGCGATGTGTGTGTATGGCGACTGTTTTGCTGTTTTGGTGGCCGTGTCAACAGATTGCGCCTGCATGAAGAAAGTGTCCCAGACGCATGCCTTGCATCGCGCCTGCCACACCCCTATTTTTCAAGAGGTCACAGACATGAAAAGTGTAAAGATATTTTTTAAAACCTTTTCAGCAACTGTGCACAGCTTTGTGCTGGGTGGAAGACAGAACCCTGAAATTTGTTGCTGCTGCAACAGATTGGCTCTCTAATGTAAACTAACGTTTTATATTGAGGACTGTAGTCATGAAGAAAACATTAGAATATTGCTTTTTGTTAGGTTGTCAATTTAATGCAAAAGGTTGCATATTGCAGCTTTAAAAAAAAAAAAAAACATTTTTTTTTTTTTTTAAAAGAAGTTTGAACCATCAATTTTATTGTTTTTCCACGACTCAGCCCAGACTGTAGAAGTATACTGTCTCCAACATACTTCAACTGCCATTTCCTGCAGTTCGTCCCCAAAGCTTCTCTGTCTGACTCGTGCTCTGCACAGCCAGCTAGCAGCAGGACGAGAAGAGGACAGAGGACACAGAAATGCAAGACAAACAGATAAAGAGGGTTGAGACAGGATGAGATGGCATGACACACGGCGTTGTTTAGCTAAAGAAGCAGTGAGTTTATGATTTGTTGAAATGGACACTGAGCTATGTAAGCGAGTTGGAAAAGAAGCACTATCAGCCGACCACAGAATCAGGGGGAAGAACCGTTTCTCTCAGGGAAAATAAACTCTGCCGTTTTCTCACGGCTACACCTACAGCGGTGATAATCTCTCTTCTCCAACTTTAGTCGATAAAGTCTATTTCAACCTAAACTGTCCTACTCAAGAGTTTACTCTTCTTTTGTGTCTGGCCTGTGTTTATTTCTTTTATAATTAAACTCATAAAAGTGTTTGCAAAATGTCCCCGTGGTATAGGATGTGTGTGTATTGGGATGAAAGCTGTAAGATCTCTTTACTAAATACCAAGGCTTTGAACAAACGAAAACCAGAAACAATTGAAGAAAAGCGAAACAAAAAAACCTTCATATTTTTTTAATGTTCTTTCATTTTTTATTTTTTTTAAAATGGTAACCAGTTCATAACAATATCTGATTGTTATTTTATTACAAATTAAAATGTTTTCTGCATACAATAACTTGGTGCCGATATCACGCACATCTTTGAATGGCGGAGAGAAATTTACCAGCGGCAATAAAAGTTAAATGCGGTCGTGGCGGTAAGTGTTGTACCTTATAAATGTTGATCTTAAACATTAAGTTCAACATTGATGGACAGGCTGACATGTAAAGAGAAATAATGTTGTAAATAGATGGCTAGCTCCAGTTAGGCTATGCAATGGGGCCAGCATAGCCTACTTTGTTTACTGGAGCATTAGCGATAGACTATCGCTAATGCTCCAGTAAACAAATACAGTGAAATACAGCCTATGTCAATAGACATTATTATAACATCCAAAAGATACATATTCTTTCACACAATTTTACATGAAACATTATTAACTGGTACTTAATTTGGTTGCAAGTGGTTCAGCAATTTTAAGGTAAAACCCAAAACCGGAAACATTAAAATACAGATTTTGCTCAAAACAAACTGACTGAAAAATCACGGGTGTTAGGCTTGCACCCTTGCCCTTTATACATTGAAACTCCTCCAGATTCCTTGAATCGTTTAATGATATTATGCACTATAGAGGGAGAAATATGCAAATCCCTTCCAACTTTATTTTGGAGGAACATTGTATTTAAACATTTCAATAATTTTCTCACTCATTTGTTGAAAAAATGGAGATCATCTGCCCATCTTTGCTCCTGAAAGACTCAGCTTTTCGTGGATACTGCTTATGTACCAAATCATGATTACAATCACCTGCTAACATCATCTGTTTGAAATAATATTATTTATTTATTTAAACTCATTACTAGCCCTAAATTGCCCCCATCCCAACTTTTTTTGAATGTGTTGCAGGTCTGAAATGCAGGAATGGATGTATATTAAATGAAATGAAGTTGACCACACAAAACATGAAATATGTTGGGTTTATACTGTGCAATAAAATAGAAGTCAAAGTAAATGTAAGAATCACTGCAGGTTTTATTTTATTTGCATTTTCCATACCATCCCAACTTTTTCTGATTTGGGGTTGTATAATCTGATCAGGTTTTTATTGTTTGGGTTGCTAAATAAAATGAATTGTGAGCAAAATAAGAATTTAGAGGCACAAACCACTGAGCCTTTGTTCATACAAGTCCAGTCAAGTCTGGGAGCATGCGCTGGTGCTGCGCTTCGCTGCATCTATAACACCACAGAACTGCCCTGGGTCCTGGATGGCAACCACCCAGGGAGACAACCGGTGCATTCCCACATCTCTACAATACTCATCTATCTACCGCAGTAACGTGGGCGTCCTCTTGGCCTTCTCCAGCCACTGGGGTCCTCAACACTCAGGCACCTAAGTGCTGGATCATACACACAAAAAAACGCATCACATGGCCAAAATGTCGAAGCTTACGCTCCCTCGCAATGCAAGTGATACTCCTCATCTTAGTCTCATTAAGTAACCGCTCGTTTGACACAAAGTCATTCCAGCAGTACCGAAGGGTCCTCTGAAGAGACCTAGTACCAAAGACATCCAGTCGTCGCCTTAGGACACTGGTTAGCGTCAAAGTCTCACAACTGTACAGTAAGACAGGCAGCACCAAGACCCTAAAGACTTGGACCTTTGTTCTCCTGCAAAGATATCGGCATCAAACACCTCTGTCCAGCGACTTTATGACTCCATAAGCTCATAAGCTTGACCTCAAAGGCCGAGGACCCAGAGACACAAATGTCACTGCCAAGATAAGTGAATGTCTCTACAAATTCAACACTTTAACCACATACAGCTACACTTCTGATGGCCAAGTCCAGGAAGTCATTAAAAGTCTGGGTCTTAGTCTTGATCCAGGACAATCACAAACCCAGACACTCCGATTCCTCACTCAGCTTCTCAAGTGTTGCAATCAGGATATCCATTGATTCCGCAGAGATCACAACATCGTCCGTGAAGTGAAGGTCAATAAACCTTTCCTCGTCAACAAAAGCACCTAAATCGCTGGTTTTCACAACCCTACCCAACACCCAGTCCATGAAAGCTTTGAACAGTGTAGGAGCCAGAACATGCTGACGAGCACCAGTTTTCACTGGGAAAAACTCAGAGTCTCTGCCTCCGCTCTGTACAGCACTCACAGTGTCCGTGTATAGGCTGGCTGTGATGTCCAGCAACTTCTTGGGGATCCCACGAATTCTCAAGATGTCCCACGGAGCAGTCTGATCAACTGAATCAAACGCTTTGTGAAAATCAACATAGGCTGTGAAGAAGCACTGCCGATATTCATGCTTGCGTTCTATGAGTGCTCGCAGCCCTAGAATGCGGTCAATGATTTCTTAGGCGTGAAGCCAGACTGTTCCGGTCGCTGAGCAGTAAGTAGCTGGAACTGAATCCTTTAAGAATGATCCTCACAAGCACCTTCCCTGGCACAGAGAGCAGTTTAATACCCCTACAGGTGTTACAATCCATGCAATCACCCTTTCCTTTCCAGACTGTGACAACAAGTCCTTTCTTCCAGTCTGTAGGGTTGATACCCATCTCCCAGATTGAAACAAAGACCAGGAGAACAGCATCTCCACCCACCTGGAGGAGCTCAGCTCAGATGCTGCAGATCCCTGGAGCTTTCTCTGCCCTCAGCTGTTTCACAGCCTTTGTGATCTCACCAACATTTGGTGGTTCACAGCTGACTGGAGAATCAGCCACAAGAACCCTGGCAGTGAAGATGTCTAACATCTCAGTAGCCGGCCCAACATGAGAATACAGCAGAGGTATCTCTCAGGACTGAACTGACTTCTGCCATAACTGCAGTGGGACGAGGTGTATGTTTTAAGGAACAAAGTGCTTTGATTCCTATGTAAGCAGGCTAAAGGTCACTAGACCACAGAGGGTGTGTCACCTGATCACAGATTTCTCTGACAAACGCCTCCTTGTCCACTCTCAGGGCCATCACAGCCTGCTTTCACAGCTCCCTGTACAGCTTAGAATTTCCATCAAGCCGTGCACTACGGCTCCTCTGGATGATATTTAGAGTACCCTCAGATATGAAACACCTCCTCCTATGGACACTGGCGACTCCAATACAATCCTAAGCAACTTTCAAGGTGTGGTTGCAGAAGAGCTCCCACAATCCATTCGGATCGCCAGTTGTGTTCATGTCTGCAAGTCCTCCAGCCAGATTGCATTCAAATTCCTGAGAAACAGCCTGATCTTCAAGTCTGGCCAGATTTAATCTTGGGTACTGAGCAACTAAATCCTCAGGGAAGCCACAACAAGTCTGTGGTCAGAATTCACAAACTGGGCACTTCCGTCGACCCGACAGTTCTGCAGAATTCTCCAGCGTTTTCCCACAAGCACATGGTCAACTGTTAATTATACATTAGGTTTAAATTTCTTCTTTTCACATATGGTCACTAATTAAAACTGATCTAGTTTTATCTTGTTTTGGTCACAATTTCACAATGTGAAGATGTGTTCATAACACATATTGTTATTGTTTTGCACTTCTGCAAATTTTGTTCAAAAGAAATGTTTTACACAGTTGAAGAAAGTAACAAGCATTACATGTTGTAATGAGCTCTATATGAAAGCAAATTTAGTATTTAACTGTAACTAAATCTTTATGAATTGCATCAAATTGAATCAGCAGTGCCTGAGCAAATTTTCAATCAAACTGGAAGATCAAGGATGACATTCCGCCTAAATTACTAGCTAATAGGAGACTCATATAAGCTAGCATGGAGAGCCACTGCAGTTATTGCGCCATATTAACTATCATGGCTGCTCCCCAATAATAAATTAACAATTGTCTGAAGGGAGGGTATTTGTACCATCTATCATTGTTTTATAACTTACTGTTTCAGTATTCAGTAAAATTAGATAACGCGGTATGGCTAGCTGTGAAAGCCATCACTTTGGACACTTCTCTTTTTCTTAAATGTCAGCCAGGTCAATGCCAATTTTCTTTGCTTGTCGACCAGAGACACCTGTACGAAAGGAATGTAAGAGTATCTATCACTCTGCGACACACAACCCAGGCAGTCAGGGATGCAGGCAGGCACATGTTCTAATCCGGGAACCTCTGTGGTGAGCTTTGCCTCCAGTCGGGAAATTAAATTAAAAAGAAAAAAAGAAAAGCAACAAATCCTTACAGTTCAAAAAGCAGGAAACCGGAAATATTCAACTCATCATCGAATGAAAGTTCCAAAAGATTGGCTCAGAATGGTTGGTTATTGAATTGACCAACTAATAGTTTGGGCAGTAGAGCATATAAATTATCATTAAACTATATGATAAACTCAATACTAAAATATTATGGTCAACTGCAAATACACAATGATTTTTGTCACACTGGATGGTAAAACTACGAAGAATACAAAGTGTATTTATTTGCTAAAGTTGGAGAATGACCACTGAGAATGCGGAGAACCTGCTTTTCTCACATACAAATAGTACTTCATATCATGTGTAACATAATAATTACAGCCAATCACAGAATTACAGCCATCCAAAAGTTTTTGGTTATTTAAAAATGTTAAGAAGCAGTCACCTTAATGTCCAGAACCAAAACCACCCACAGTGGCCACAGCTCAGAATTTCATACAGTAGTCAACAACTGAGGTTAACCTACTTTAGTAGTTAGGGTGCTATTGAGATAACTGCTAAGCAAACTCAATAACAGGATATTTGCATGTACTTTATCTCAACAAACAGCAAAAACTACATGACACCTTCCACCATTGTTTGTGACCTGACTCAACTCTTTGATATGGCTTAATCTTGTCAAACGTGCAATTTCACAAAGTTCAAAGCTGAACTCCAGCTGAGTGCTCCTCCATCACCCACAGCTTCACTTTGCTGCCATGTGCAAATTTATCATCACCATTCCATAAACCGACTGGCTGCTAACCCTTCTCCTCTCACTCCCCTCCTAATGTTCTATCTCCTTTTACTTACTTTCCTAGACCTCAAAAAGTGGCCACTACCTACCTGTATGGTTGCTCTCACCGCGTTCTCTTGGGGGCCTCAGCAGCTTCTCATATTGTGAGGGTCAGGCGGGGTTTGGTGAGGAAGAGGGCGACGAGGTGGATGTGGCTGATGGTGTTGTTGGGTATCAAGACGTAAGGAGTAGTAGCCTGAGAGTAGCAGGTACTCAACTTGTGGTTCTGGCCTTTGTGCAGACTCCGCAAAACCTTACAATGGTCCAAGACATAAATTTGTCAGTCCACGACGCTGAGGCCCTGCAAAAGAAGATAATGGATGTTTTAAAAGGAAAAACAAGATTTTTTTTTTTTTTTTAATTGTCACATTATCACACAATGATGGGATTGTACATCACTCACTGTGGCGTACAAAAAGCTCGATAGTCATTTGCTCAGAACAGGCATCATTTCATGCCGATTCCCACTGATAAATCACTATAAAGTCTTTTTACTAACTAGACAACATTTAATTTACTGGGCTATCACTGCTGTCAGTTTCCGATTAGCAAAGTCCAAATCAAGGAATCAGCTCCAGAAATGTCGACCTTATGCTCCAAAACCAGAGACCTCAGCTAAGAAAATGAATAGAAAGAAGGTCCCGCCCCTGCATCATCAAGTTAAGTAAGCCACACCTCTGGTGGGCAAGAAAAAGGAGGCCCTGCCCCCCATAAAGGCTACTAGGCCCCTGTCCTCGACAACAAATATCAAACTTTGGGCAGCAATACAATAAAATCATGAAAAGCTGTGACAAAAACTAAGCCCTACTGTGCCCGAGATGGAAAAAAGGCCCATTAGCTGAACTCTACTGTCAAATATTTTCAATAATCCATTATTATATGGATTATTTTTTACAATTAATCCAGTTACTGGATAAAATTGTGATTCCCTCAAAAAGAGTGGTGAAAAAAATCTATTCGATTTACTATGGCTCATGTTCTATTTGAAGAGAATTATATCCACTACAAATTCAACTTTTCATAGCAAAAACCATGCAAAGAAAGTTCAAACCTGCAGCATAATCCATGTGTGGGATGTCCAATGTAAAATATAGTATGTTCCAAAAGCCAATTTATGTCAAAATATAGCTATAGTATCAGTGACAGCGAGCTAGCACAAATCAGTCTAACTGCACATGTGAAAAGACAAGTTCACTTTTTAAAAATAATCTGACAAATTAAAATATTGTAAACAATCAAGCCTCTGAGTGATTGACAACTTTTTGCATGTGAGAAAATCCATTTTGCTACAAATTGCTAAAAAGGAAATGCACGAGTATCAATGAGGCGCATGGAGTTAAACTCTAAATAAACTCAAACCATGTTTTCCCAAACCTTCAAACTGTCTAGTGTTGTCATTAAGGTATTAATGCATTTATTACTTATAACATATATTGCTGGTGATATAATTAAATTAATATAGGCACCATTTACAGTTTGCTACATTCACAGTAGACAAACTGCGCGAGTATATTCTAAGAATGATGTAGGATTGATCGAAACTGGTATTTTTTTAAATTGAGATTGCTATATTTCTACATAGGTTTTGTACCACTAACATGATAAAAATTTAAAAAGCATGTTGTTAGTGTTATTTAGTGACTATTTTGTGTGTAAAATGGATTTGTAACTCGTGGGAAGCCTGCCCCTATGACTCTCATGGATTAACTTCCAGAAGTAATTTTTCAAAAAACAATTTCTGGACTTGATCCTGAATCCTGACCTGTGATCCTGATCACTCATCATGGATTTCTAATCTTTAATACTGATTTTTGATCCAGAGCTTAAGATCTTGATGAAAATGAACTTCGACAGTGATGCCTCACATTCACCCACACCAGTATCAGGGTGCTGCCAAGCAGGGTGCTCAACTACACATTGGGAGCAGCTTGGTGATTAAGGACCTTGTCCAAGGGCCCTTAGTGATTTTTCTGCTCTGACAGGGATTTGAACAGAGGATCCTCTGGCCATACGCCCACTGCTTTAACCACTACCACCACCACCTGATTGCTTTGGTGCTTTGATGTCCATTGATCCTTATCAATCACCTTTGATCCTGATTGCTGCATATAGATCCTGATCGTGGATTGCGGAACCTACATCTTTGAACCTCACCAATGAACTGGTTTTCTTTGTCATTTGTCTGTCTTGCTGTGATCCTGTAATCAGGGTCAAAAAAGAATCAGGATCAAGGGATGGCTCCTGTTCTTTGATCCAGACCGCTAAAGTCATTGGCAATCCTGATTCCAGGGTCAAAGAAATCAGGATCAGAGTTGAAAGACAGGATCAAATAAGAGGAATCAGAATCAAAGATCAAGGCCAAAGATCAAAGGCAAGATTCAACCCTTTATCTGGAGCTGCACCCACAATTTTATCTTGACCCCAGGCCCATCTCGCCACTAAATTTAATTAAAATTCATTAATATCCTTTTAGATAGCATCCTGACAAACAAAAACAAACAGGCAGACAGACAAACAGAAACATAAAAGGAGTCTCTTTGGCAGAAGTAATGAAATGAACAATCGCATTTTATTTGAAAACATGTTACATCACAGAAACGAGGCACAAATGTTTCATTCAGTGTGAGTTATAAAATAATGTTTTGTCTGATGAATTGATTCATTCAAAGGAAGACGTTTATCACACTTTCCTCGTTATTGGATGAGTCAGCCGAATCTGAACAGCGTTTGACTTGTTTAACTTTCAGTGAGTCGGTAAGTGTCCCGTGATGTTCTGCTGATGATTAAGATTAGAGGCTTTTCTGACAGTAAAAGCACTCCGCAAAAAGAAGAAACATTGGAGGATGAAATCTCAAAACACTGTGCAAAAGTGTACTGGATAAACAGAATACAAACTGGAAGGGCACTCGTTCCAGTGCATGCTTCTGCCAAGGAAAATAGCAGTATACGAGAATAAAACACCCTATGCAGCAATGTTAAACCAGTCTTGTAAATTGAGTGCAGTAAACACACACATACATCACATGAAGAAGGGCTACTAACGGTAAAAACTCAACATGAGTGATTCACCACACAATCAAGCTGCAAAATTAATTAGGCTCCTTGAAGTAGACCTTTGCTGACATAAATACAACTTTTAATAAAGTATTTTAAAAGTCTTAAACGTTTCCTGGTTCTGTCACAGAATTTTTGTTTTTGTGTTTCTTTCTCTTCCAACATTGTCTGTATGTTTTGCTAAAATTGTGTCATCTGATATTAAAGAAGATTTTTGAATGTACAGACTTTTTACTTTTATTTGGCACTGCCTCAAAATGAATGTTATCTATTCCAGGCCACACCCAACATTTTAATTGTTTTATAGAAAAAAATTTTTATTAACTTACCTTATTTCACAATTTCAGCCAATATTTTTTAAATGATATTGTCAATGCCCCTTTCGATATGCAACAGCATCTGCAAGCCCAACTTTTTCATTAAGTTTCTTAAAACCCAATTTATTAGTAAAATGGACTTTTTTTTGCAATTAAAGAAAACATAATTAATGTTGTGGCTCTGCTACTTTATCAACGTTAGGCCCACACTTTTCATCAAGCTTCAAGAAAACTGGTTGTATGAGCACGTCTTTTCCTGCAGGTGAAATGGTTTTTTTTCTTTTCTTGGCACAGTTCAGCGCCTTGCATGGCAGCGCGTTGACATAGGTGTGTGAGTGTGTGCGTGAATGGGTGAATGTGAGGCATCATTGTAAAGCGCTTTGAGCATCTGCTTCAGATGGAAAAGTGCCATCGAAATGCAGTCCATTTACCATTTTTTTCCTGCCCAAAATTTAACAGTTTCTTTTCCAGGTTCAAGCCAACAGTTTCACCAACGTTTGGGAAAGTCACTTTATGAGTTTTTGGCTAATCCTACCAACAATCCAAAAACAGACAGACATGGACAAAAACAAACTCCATGACAGAGTCCAAAACATGCATCAGTGGAGCTGATTCATCATGCAAACGCACACAGTCACTGTGCACGAGGGGCATCTGAAGCTAAACCACGTCAACAGCACAGAATGTAAAGCTGACAGAGTGCACAATGTTAAACAGCACACACGCGCACACACATGCGCACATATACACATGTAGATTCCAAATATCAGGTGACATGTAAACATCCCAAAGGACAGTGATGGTATGAGTCAGACAATCAGTATGACAACACAGCTAATCCACCTCCTCTGGATGAAGAAAAAGAAAAATCACTTCCAGATGTATTACTTCCCTTCATGCTCCTCTCCCTCCCCCAAACTGGCCAGCCTCTCCTTAGTCCCTGTTTCATAAACAGTTTATTCCACAGGTAAGAGCTAAATGTTCACGTGTCCGTGTGTAGCGACACTATGCGTGTACGTGTGTTATTACTGCAGCTCTGCCGATGCGTACGAGTTTCAAAAAGCCATCAAATCAATTAATACCGATTTAGTTCAGTGAATATGTTCAGTGTTTAGCAGTTTTTCTGCTGCTGTTAATTAAAAATGAAAAAACATGGACAGAATCTGGAGGTGCAGCTGTTGATCTGAGGTGGTGGGTTTTTGGTTTTATTTTTGCAGATGATGATGTTGCGATGGTTTCTTCAGAATGTGATCTCCACTGAGCACTGGCAGGGTTTGCCAATGACTATGAAGTCAGGTCCGGGAGCATGCGCTGGTGCCACACGTTGCTGCATCTACCACACCATGGAACCGCCTTGGGTCCTGGATGGTAATCACCTATGCTGACAAAGGTCATAGCCATGACTTTGAAGTGTTCAGGATCTGAGGCCATGATGGCCTACCAGAAACGGGAGAATTCTTCTCTCTGGGTCAGGAATGCAAGGCTGCCTGGCATGAAGGATTTCAAGTATTTGGGGTCTTGTTAAGGAGTACGGTAAAAATCGATACTGAGACTGTCAGGCAGAGTGGGGTGGCACCTGCATTAATGACGCTGTTGCTCCCAGCTGTCTGAAGTCTAAGCTCTGAAAGAATAACCTCGTGGATCCAAGCCACTGAAACACGGTTCCGTTTCAGGCTGGTTGATACAGATTGAGGAGCCTTCATATCTGCAAGGAACTCAAGAGTAGAATCAACGCTCCTCAATGAAGGAAGGAGTCAGTTCGGGTTCGGAAATCTGAGTAAGCAGCCTCCTGGAAGTCTCGCTTTGGAGGTTCAGGTATGTCCAGCTGGGAGGAGCTCATTGGGTAGCCCCAGAAGACGATGGGGAAATATAGTGCCAGTACGTTATAGTGCTTTAGGAGAATCCCCAGAATGGTAAGCATGGCAGCATATGATTGAGCGTTCTGCTGATGTCAGTGTTGTGAATAAGGTGGCCCAACGTGATGGTCTTGGGGTTTTGGTTTGGTCAGGCACACGGTTTGGACAATGAACCCAACTGCAATCCATCAATGGCATTTTGATATACCCTAATGAGACCTTGAGACCAAATGTTGCATCTTTCCTTTTCAGCCATCCATTAGGGAGCAGAGGTATAATGAAGAGCTCAAAGTGCATCACGAGTTGAGCCACTAATTACACGCCAACTCTGCATTTGCACTGTTAGCAGCCACATCATCACGCGACTGTCTCGATTAAGATGGCTGATTGCCACGACAAAGCTCTGCTGCTGCAAGCTATCCATACACAATCAAAGGAAAACAAAATCACACAGAGACTCTGTTAAAACAAATGAATAACACACCTGTGCAGCCGACTACACACGTACCCATGTAACCGTACTTTCTCTGTCAGGCTATAACAGAGTTGATGCAGAGCACCTTCTCACAGGTTGAAGACAAGTTCTTCTCTGCTACCCATCCAAAATTCAACTTAAAGAAATGACATAAACTGTGACCGTCCCATGTTTCATCTTTCCAGATTGTTTACCAGCATTTTTGCAACCATGAACGAAGCCTATGACTTGGGCAATGTTCAAAGAAACGGTATTAAAAACCTGTCGCACACACATTCTCCTCTGCTCAACTCACTATGGCTGCTGCTAGCATTCCTCCAGGCAATATTTTAAACTAATCCACTGACACACACACACACACACACACACACACACACACACACACACACACACAAAAAAACAAGAAAA
>OMMV01111893.1:3922-19877 GCA_900302635.1 Chatrabus melanurus
TCTTATAATTAGGGTTGTCTTATCTTCAAAACAAGGCGGTACTGTTATATATTAACAGACCGGCACGGTCTTAACCTTAGAGGTTATACTCGTATGTTGATGTGTCTGGGTTTCCTGCTTCCTGTCTGAGCTGTCAGTTCGTCCTCAAGATCAGCTAATGTCACAGTGAATGCCATCAGTATTTGACACACGAACTCAGAAAAGTTGAGACAAGTAACTGCTCCAGATCGTAGAAAACACTCACATTTTTTGGCTCACACTTTGCCTCTTAAAAGGTGTTGTGTGACCTTTGGAAAGCACTTGTTTCAGTCTGCATGACTCCCGCACAGAAAGCATGCTCTGTTATTAATTAACACACAGAAACAAAATAGAAAGTGAGCCGTGGTTGCCTGGTGACCGCTATGAGTTCAACAGTCAGTAGGTAACAGTGTTAATTCAACGTGCCTGTGCACTAACCCAACTTTAATGATTAACATATGACTGCTGTAAACCAGTGCTGCAGCAGGAACACGCTCTCAAAGTCAACAACAGAAACAAGTTTGACAGACGCAGCACATCCATCCTGTGTAAAAATACTACACGTCCCCTCTCCTTTGATTGCACCTCATGCATCCCATGGATGCTGCACTTACCCAGCAGGGTGCTCCACAGTGCTGAAGCTGACGGTGCAGCTCCTTCTGCTGCAGCCTCTGCAGGACTCTGTTTTGAAGGGGGCACGAGTCGACACAAACATGCTGCAACACATGCCGCTGACGCTCCCTCTCTCCTGCACTGACTCAGCTCACTTCCTCCTCCCCCTCCTTTCAGTCCTGTTCTCCTCTGGTTTTGCCGCTCCCCTGTTAAATTTCCATGACCCTCCTCAGTGTGTGATGTAGCGCGTGGAAGGAGCGGCACGCGCAAACGCTACACTACCACAAGTGCTGCTCAGACGGACAGGGCTGCACACGGGAAAGTACTCACAATTCTCCTCTTTCCACTCAGCTCTTTTCTCTCTATCCCCTCCTCCTCCCTCCCATCATTGCTGTATTCTGGTTGTGCTGACTGACAAGTCCCTCTGGAGGTGAAGGTTGGAAATTAGGCCGAGCAAGGGTCAGGTGGCGGTGACCTCCTGAGAGCGGATCAGGTTACACCCAACAAGCTTTGGTTACATGCAGACAAACACTGTCATCCTGCTGCATTATTGCCTCCGCTGTGGAAGTTATGTTGTCATTGGTGTCTGTCTGGCTGGCTGGCTGGCTGCCTGTCTGTCTGCCTGTGTCTTTCAGCAGGATATCGGAAAACGACATGAACCGATTTCAATGAAATTTAATGGAAAGGTAGACCTTGGGCCCAGGAAGAAGTGCATACATTTTGGCACAGATCCAGATCAAGGGGAAGATGCTGCATTCACTGATAAAAGGGAAGTAACTTAAAAGTCAGAGTAATTGTACGACTTAAGATACATGGCTAAATTATTCATCAACAGCCAAAATCATTTTATGTATTATGAGTATTGTGTTATTTTAATTTTTAAGTTGTTAGTTTCCAATTTAATGTTAGTATTAATATTATCTTTTTGCCTTTGCTGGTTGTTTTATGGTTTCATTTGTTTTACTGTTACTTCTTTTTCAAGGACCACAGTGGAAATAAGTGTTTTTGCTTGCTTGTGTTATCCTCACCAAGTACTGTTTTATGAATTTTGTGTACATTTACTATTGCTGCCAAATAAATCAAATTTAAAAAAAAAAAAAATCAAAAACTATAGATGTAACAAAGTTACTGCAACTGGTGGGGTAACTGGTTGCAGCAACTGAATTACTAAAGATACATGGTTCAATTATTAATCAAAATCAGTTTATATATTTTATTTTAAGTATTGTGTTAATTATTTTTTAAAGTTGTTATATTTCCAATTTAATGTTCGTATTAATATTATACTTTTGCCTTAAAAAAATCAAAAACTATAGAAATAACAATGTAACTGTAACCTGTGGGGTTACTAATTTGTTAACTGAGTAAAAGTAACTGGGTAACTTGAGAGTAACTGTAACTGAGTGACTTACAGTAACTAAAGGACTTAAAGTAACAGTAACTGAGTAACTAACTGATTAACCTGAGAGGTACTGACAGTAACTGAGTAAAGCCCTGTTCTCACTTTCACAGCTATACATCCTAGAAGGTCATGCATGGTCTATAACCGTGACAAACCAGCGTGTGAAGAACACAGCCACCCACAAATGTGATCTAGCACTTGTTTTGGTAGTGTAACATATCTGGCTTGTACCAAGTGATGTGCACAAAAACAACCATTGCACACTTGTAGTCTAACTTTAGCATAACCTTAGCGCTTCCAGAAAACCTCACACAGTATGTACGACGATGTTACGGGCTCCACGGAAATGCAAGAGATTATCAAAGTATATCAAAGTTCACGGTGGGAAACAGAAATTTTCAAACATTTTGAAAATCCTGCCGCAGTTAAGACAAGACAATGACAGAAAATCTACCCTCCTTGTCCCTCAGGCGCAGGGCCCATCCATGCCTGAGGGACAAGGAGGGTGGATGGATGGTGGCAAGGTATGGGCAAGGTTTTAAACCGTGTCCTTCCGGGATGCGTATCTGTGAAAGTGGAAACGGGGCTTAATTTAAAAGACTCCTTTAATCTTACCTGGCATCCTGACTTTTTCGATGCTGATAACAGGGTCAAAGCATTCAGGATTAAGTTCTGCAATAAGGGCAAAAGATCAAAGATCTATGGAACCTTCTGCCCTTTGATCAATGTTCCTTTGATCCTTATTACAGCATTAAAGCAAGACACACAGTGGTGAAAACATAACCTGAAGGTCCAAAGATCAAAGATCAGTGATCAAGATCAAAGCTTGCTGATCAGGATCAGCAGTCAGCAATCAGGCTCAAAGATCAGGATCAAAGGGCAGCAATCAGGATGTAAGAATGTTTGGAAAGACAAAGGATTAACCCTCTCACAGTGAATAAGAAAGGAATAAAAGAAAGAAACAAATCCTTGCACTTTCTCATCACACTCTGACCTCTCAGCTTTGCTGAAGTGTGACATCATCATCGACACGCCCCTTCCCCTTCTAACACCTAATTAATACACCCACTCATCATTTAACCAGTCAGTGCGTGGCTTGGCTGCTTTTACTGCAAGAACCATGAAAATGTAACAGCTGTTACTGCATTCACTGCTTCCAGCTGTTAACCGTGTGTTTGCACGGCACCGTCTCCTCGACTGGAGCCAAGGTGGTTCTACAATTTTAGTATCATCCATCCATTTACTACACCCGCTTATTCCAATTAAGGGTTGCAAGGGGCTGGAGCCTATGCCAGCGGTCACTGGGCGAGAGGCGGGGTACACCCTGGACAGGCCGCCAGTCTATCGCAGGGCCACATATAGACAGACGAACACATGCACACTCTCACTTACACCTACGGTCAATTTAGAGTCACCAGCTCACCTCACCTGCATGTCTTTGGAAGTGGGAGGAAGCCAGAGCACCCGGAAGGAATTTTATTATCATCCTCTAAAAAATGTTTTAGAAAAATGTAACTTATTTTTATCTCTTCTGGCAAAACGGTCAGAGGAAAAGGGCAAAAAAGGACGTTCTGCTTTTAGGAATCACTTGACTTGATCTTTTTTTTCACAGTGTTGCGCACATTTGAAAGCATCATTATAATCAAACACTTCTGTGTTATGGCAGCACCCCGTTGTACTCAAACTAATGTTACCTGGAGCGATGTAAAGATGCAAGACTAGTGCTGTCCTCCAACAAGGTCATTTTTGCATCATCTTTAAGAAAAGTACAAAGATTTGGAGTTTCAAAGAGCATTTTTTTATGCTGCATTGTGAAAAGACAAAACAATAACACACTGATTGTTGTAAACTCACATCTTTCTCATATTGTGTTTGTTCTTTTCATTCTCTGCCTAAACATTTGTGCAAACCAAATCCTAAGAATAAGTTATTTATCGCTGAGGAGGCTTTTGGTCTCCACGATATGATTCTCACAACATAATGACTACGAGCACACACACTCCCACATGTTGTACCTTCAGGGAGTCATTCAGATGTTCCTCAGGTGCAAAGAGGACATTTTCTGCTGCGCCCTCTTCTGGCTGTAATGGGGAATGTAAAAATTCAACAACACGAACAAAACTGACAGTCCTGTTCAGAATTATAGGCACCCCTGAATTTAAAATATGTTCATAAATCAGAGCATATTAGCCAATTTTGTAAAATCAGAATAATTAATAAAATGTCCAAAGTTACTGACTAACAACAAAAATGTAGTGAAATTCTTTTGTTTCAATTTATTATGTCATTTATTTTCATAAAGAAACAAAAAGAGTATGCATAAATCTGTCCGGAGTAGGCAGTTCTCAAAAACTGAGCGGCCGTGCAAGAGGGAGACTAGTGAGGGAAGCCACCAAGACATCCATGACAGCTCTGACAGAGCTATAGGCTTCTGTGGCTGTGATTGGAGAAACTGGGCATTGTAAAACTTTTGTCTGTTGCACCACCAGTCACAGCTTCATTATGGAGTGGAACAGAGAAGATTTTGCATTCAAGAAAATAGATCAAACCTAGGCCTGAGGTCCAAATGACTGTCAAACATACATTTTATGTCTGTATTTTGTATTTCCATAAGGCATTCGTTATAATTCAGTCACTTTGTACATTTTATGAAATATTTTGATGATACAAAATTCTTTCATTTGCATTTATTTCTGGCCATATTTTAAATTCTGTACTTAAAATTGGGGCGGGGGGGGGCAATAATGCTAATGTACTGTACAGTTCTACACTGCATGCACAGAGTGCATCATTTTCTGAAGTTAAAACAACAATCACATCCAGTGAGCCCTCCTTGTATGCATAGTTTTGTAGATTCTATAGTTCATGAGACAAATGTTTGCATTAATCCTATTATGATAATCCTGAATTCCACAGCTAAAGCGCTCCAGTCACTTGCAGACATTACAGGTTATCATCGTTCTCTCTGTCAGAATAACACAATTAAAATGTATAAACCACTTCAAATCTATTCCCAAAACAAGCTAAATGCAACTACATGCATGCTATGCAAATGTTTTAGCCATATTTAATGTGTCCAAAATATTTTAAAAATAATGAAAGCTACTACAGTAAGGCCCATAAGTATTTTGACAGTGATAATTTTTGTAATTTTGCCTCTGTACACCACCACAACTGAGTGAAAATGAAACTATCAAGATGTGCTTGTAGTGTAGTCTTTCAGCTTTAATTCAAAGGGGTTTAACAAAATTATGGCAAATACATGAAGATTTCTAATACATTGACTGTGTCTTGCACTTCATTTCATTTCAGAAATACAAACAGTATGGTAAATCTGTCTGAAGTAGGCAGCTCTTGAAAACTCAGTGACTCTGCAAGAAGTAGACTAGTGAGGGAAGCCACCAACACCCATTACATCACTGAAGGAGTTATAGGCTTCTGTGGCATGTGATTGAAGAAAGTGTGGGCCACATAGTGCATCTTTTGCCTGTTGCATCAACTGTTACACATCTAAAACAATACAAGAAAACATCAAATCTAGCCTTGGCTCTTCCTTTGCCTTCTGGCAAACCGTAGATAAAATCTGACATCTCTGTTCCACTCCACCATTAAGACATATAATTGGTGATGCAACAGACAATAGTATAGTTGCACTATGTACAGTTTATACAATCACAGCTACAGAAGCCTATAACACCTTCATAATTGTCATGTCTGTCTTGGTGGCTTCCCTCACTTGTCTCTTTCTTGCACAGTCACTCAGTTTTTAAGAACTGCCTACTCCAGACAGATTTACCATACAGTACCATACTGTTTGTATTTCTTAATGATTGATGTGAATGAAGTCCAAAACATATTCAGTGACTTGAAAGTGTTCATGTATATTAAAACTGAATATAAAAGTATTATTTCCATTTAAAAAATAGTCCTAATATTTAGTTTGTCCAATTACTTGTGGGCTCTGTAAATGGAGATGCTTTGGCTGGAATTCCTCAATGTTTAATCCAATACTTTTGTTAAACTACTTGCTTTATTTCAACTCCATTGTGGTGGAGGTACACTTACAAAAATGCTATCACTGTCCAAATACTTATGGACCTGAATGTCATTGTGTAATATTTATCAATAAATATAAATAATTAAAATGTGTTACCACTTTTCAGCTTTAAAAATACACAGTATCTTTAAGGTAATAATGTTTTTTTCAGGTGATCTGATATTTATAAGAATATTGTTTTGTATTTAATCAGATTTTTTGCAAACAAAGTTCACTGAGAGAACAATGGCAGCTGTCTTTGTGTTGTCATGTCCCAGCAAATACATCTGCAAAGAAATCACTTTTTTTTAAATTTAGAAATAAAATGAGGTTTGTAACTTGATAACTCATTTGTTTCTTTAGTAAAGTAGAAAAATCTAATTAGTTTTTGTTGTTGTTGTTGTTGCAAAAGGAACATTTGGACATCTCAATTTGAATTGTCTGTTGAGCTACTGATGAGGGGGAAAAAATCCATCTTAGACACACCATTTATATCAAAATTCTATGGTGTGTGTACAACCACTGCACAGTATTGTGCATTTCTAGATTAAGAAAAAAACAAACAGCCAATCAGCATGGATTTTAGATGATGATGCCAATGATGGGTTTTAGAAATTACAATAAGAACCCAAACTTTGAATAAACAGATTGTGCAGCAGTACACAATATTTATGGGTAATATTTTAACAGCAAATGAATAAAGATTGGCCATTTATTTTCCCAGCTGCCATGCATGTTCCCCTAATTAATCTATGTCACGTGATCTGATCCTAATTGGCACACCTGCATTAATTGTGGGGATGTAGGCCAGATTTGCAGCCGCAGTATTGTTGCATATGTTTCCCTGAGGCCAACAGTCCAGTTAGTAATCATGCGAGGAAGCGTTAGTTTTGTTAGTCCTTCACTGCGGGCAGCGAGTTTGGCCTTACCACCGCTTCAGCTGTGCTGCTCTCGTTCCCCATGAATCAGCTGGCAGCAGGGCGGCCAGTGCACAGCCGGCTGAAAGACACTAACACAGACGTGCCATCAGCAAACCGTCCCGAAGCTCAGACACACAGACACAGAGCGTGAAGGGGGCCCTCTGCCCTTCTGCCCTCACAGAGTCCTGCTTCACAGGATTTACACTCTGTAAGTCCGTGTGCCGTTTGGGAGATTAGCGATCTGTGATGCAAGACCTGTTTGTGGGACCAAAGTGCACTTTTTCTTCTTCTTGGATGTTACAAACTGGAGAAACAGCATCTTCAATCACAGAATATCTCTGACGCCCAAACTCTTTATAGATTGTAATTCTACACTCACATGGAAAATTCGGCAGTGATGAGCAACAGGCAACATGACCAGCATGTTCCTGTCACTTAACGTCTGAGCGACCGCACCTAAACAAACCACTGCCTCACACAAGAACAATTTTAACTTCAAAATTAGTGCATTTCATCTTAAACACGGAAGACATCAGAGGGGTGATGCATGCACTGCACGTGCACATAATACTGAGCTGCTGTCGGAGTTATTTCAGCATGTGCTAGGAGTGATAGTAGTGAGACCAATACGACAAACATGGTTACTTTTGCACTATTGGTTGTGGAGATATGCTGGAAACTGTTTTTCATAGTGAGATCATTTGATGACATTTTAGTGATGTAATCATGATGTCATTTATACCACGTAATGACAAATGATTAGTTGATCAATATGTTTGGATCTCTTCTTTAGCCCTATTGATTGCAGTGATATGACATTTTAGTGATGTCATCACGATGTCACTTACACCACAGAATGAAAAATGGTTAGCTGATCGATATGAGATTTGATCAACCTCTCCAGCCCTATTGGCTGTTGAGATATCCTGCAAAATGTTTTTTTTTTGTTTTTGGACAATTGTGACACTATTTGATGATGTTTTGGCAATATCATGATGTCACTTTTACCACATACTGACAAATAATTAGATGATCGATATAAGGTTTGAATTGCCTCTCTAGCCCTATTAATTGTGGAGATATCCCGGAAAATGTGATTTTGGACAATGATGACTTCATTTCATGACATTTTAATGATTACATCATTAAAATGTCATGAAATGAAGTCACTATACTCTGAAAATAACATTTTCTAGGATATCATGACATCACTTATACCATGTAATGACAAATGATTCGCTGATCAATACGAGCTTATTCTCACCCTTCTCCCCCGATTGGTTGACAGCTACATTTTTGATTACCTTGACCTTTTGACTGATCTGCTACAAAGGTCAAGACATCTCAAAACACTCACTCAAGTTGGGTGAAAATCTCCTAACCCATTTCCGAGTTATTTTGTTCACAAACAGCCACACAAGCGACTACAATACTACCTTACACCGCTGGTGTGCAGGGTAACACCTGCACATGTAGCTACATATAGTGATGGATATGATTTGATTGTACCATACTGACACACTGACTGAGGCTGCTGGGTAATCATGATGTGATCCTTGTGTGGTAAATTACAGATTGTTGTGTGTGTTAGGGAACACTATAGCTCCACCATATCAAAATGATCCACATGCTTCCCTAATCATTTCTTTTGGCTCCTCCCATTTTGCACAGATCTTGGTATAGATATTGATTTGGCACAAGTTTTATGCTGGATGCCCTTCTTGATGGAAGGCCAGATGTAAATACAAAATGGGGCATGGGTGGCCTTGAACTGGGGACCTTCAGTCTACATACAGTCTAATGCTGTTTTACATCTAACATAAGGAAACAATATCTAAATTGGTTGGACATCAACATATTAATAAGTCCAATTATTTGATGACATAGCAGCGTCAATCAGAAGATTAGATAAACCTCTATCATAATCTCTGTGTTTTGAATTCCCCCTCACGTGACCCGTAAACGCCCGCAGATGCTGTTTGTGCCGCCAGCGCCATTTAGTCAGGAAGCACTGAGCTGACCAAACAACACTTTATAAATAGTTGTGTCTTGTCCTCTTTCGGTTGACTTGTCATCCACACTGCATTTCTAAACAAACTCATATTCCAGCATTGTGATAAGGATCAATAATCCACTTTTTGATCGTGTGAAAAAATATATATACTGATTGTAACGTATGCATCATGAAGACGAAGCGTGTGAGAGACGTATTCCCCCATCACATTTTCTCTTCTCTGGTCCCTGCCTTCATGCTATTTGTGTGAATGGGATGTAATTACAGCTGTCACCGTGGACGCATGTGCACTTTAATTGGCGAAGGGGTTTCAAGCTGTTCCGGTATCACAGCGAGCACTGGGGCAAGTCACACCATTACAACCTCGCTGTTGGCTTCTCCATCACTCAGCACCGAGCCATGGTTTTGGAGAAAGGTCACCGCCTCTTGACCCGTATTTGACCCTTCTTCTGGCAAACTCTGCTTCAGTACAATTCCTACGCTGATTTCTGATTTTTACATCCTTATGTTGTGTCGGCTATAATAAGGCTGCTTAACTCTCTGTTTTATGTTTAAAGTTACTGGGCGGATAAAAGCACCGTTTTTAACACAACACATCTTTTTGGTTTAGCATAACGTTTTAGCCAAGGAGCCACCAGAAAATGTTTGTGTAAAACAACAAACTACACGATTATAAATATCAATTAATTATGTGGAAAAAATATTACTATTCTCAAGGTGCAGGAATTATAATAAGATACTATTGCTTCTGAAATATGAAATTTTGATTATCTGAAAACTGCTTTGACACTATTAGAGTGAATAACTAGCAATCAGGAGTGTATGAATGAAATTAATAAATTAAACTCCTACACGGTTCAGTGCTTGCATGGACTGGGTGTTGGGTTGGGTTACAGAAACCAGCGGCTTAGGTGTTTTTGTTGGCGAGGAAAGGTTTCGGATTCTGTGATCTCTGCGAAACCAATGGATACCCTGATTGCACCACTTGAGAAGCTGAGTGAGGACTGGGAGTGCCTGGTTTTGTGATTGTCCTGGATCAAGACTAAGATCCAGGCTTTCAGTGACTTCCTGGACTCAGCCATCAGAAGTGTATCTGTTTGTGGTGAAAGTGTTGAACTTGTAGAGACATTCACTTATCTCGACAGTGACATTCATGTCTCTGTGTCCTCGGCCTTTGAGATCAAGAGATGTCTGGGAACAGGTCAGGGAGTCATGAGGTCACTGGACAGAGGTGTTTGGTGATGAGGATATCTTTGTAGGAGAATGAAGATCCATCCTGGTGCTTCCTGTCTTACTGTATGGTTGTTGGATACTACAATGACCAAAAGTGACAACTAGATGTCTTTTGTTCCAGGTCTCTTTGGAAGATCCTTGGGTATCGCTGGAATGACTTTGTGTCAAATGAACAGTTACTCAGTAGATTCAGATGAGGCGTATCACTTACATTGTGAGGGAGTGTCAGCTATGACATTTTGGCCTTGTGGCATGTTTCTCTATGCATGAGCTCAACCCCAGCGGCTGGAGAAGGCCAAAAGAACGCCCACATTTCACCTGACTGCAGCAGATAAATGTCTATTTTGAGAGGTGGGGATGGACCGGTTCTCTGCCTGGGTGGTACCGTGGTGTGATGGATGCAGCAACATGCAGCACCAGTACAAGATCCCAGACCTGAGACCGAATACCTGAATGGATTTCAAATATGGTGCCATTTTGTCTTAATGTTAACATTAGGTTGTTACCTAATTAGTTGTTGGGCGTCCGAGAGGAGCTGGCCCTGGATCGGGTCAGGTGGAAGGAGGTCATCGCACGTTCAACCACGAGATGATCGTGAAAAGAACGTAAAACGAACATGATGATGATGATGAGGTGCTTTTCATGCCATATGAAGAAGGATGTTCATCCAACAATGAACAGTGGCCTCCAGTGACCACCAGGACTCTGCGATTAGCAACAAGCCTTCACAAGCAACTTGATAAGCCTGTCTTTCTTTATTTTATGTTATGGTCATTGGGCATGTTAAAAAATGCCAACGTGGCCCAAAATAGGAGATTCAATGATCCTCACCTGTACCTATCAGAACCCAAAATTGCAGAACTGAATATCCCGTTGTTTTTAAGGAGTTACTTAAGGAAATTCTGCAGACAAACTAATTGACTGGCTCCATTAATGCTATGCTTGCCCTGCTAATCGCAGGCAATATTTTACCTTTATTGGAAGACATTTGATCTTTGATTGAGCCCAACACTAAAAAATAATGACTTTTCTGTCACATTTTTTATTTATATCAATAACCATGTGATTTGGTGTGGTTTTCTGCTCCGAGATTCAACTTATGTTAGATCCGAAGGAAGCGTCATTACCAAAAATGGTATTTTATCCACCGAGTAGCAAGTGTTTCACTAGTAATGCTTATTTAGCATGTGCTGCTTTTTAACCTTGCAAAAGAAACATAATATCCTCAATAGTCAGTGCTCTAGTCTGAAATACACATTACATATATTATACATGTAGCATAATAATACTATATTTATAGTATTATGAATAGTCCATATTATTCACCAAGTTGAAAGCGGGTGAGTGAATTCACACCTCAAACCGTGTGGTTCAACTTGATCAATATGAAATTATTATTATAATCCAAGCATTCATTAAATAATGTGGTGTTAAGAGTACATACTGTATTACAGTCTGAGTACTGAGCAGTACTTCGAAGTAATATAGTCACACATTTCTATTCAAGCTGAACCAAATTCCTCAGTTTTTCCCCATAATATTCTGAACGCCAATCAAATAATCCAGAACACGTCAGAGCTGCAGTTCATGAAGTACTCACCACAGCAGATTTTTCGCACAGCAGACGACTGAAGCTTCGACAAAGCCTCCAGTCTGTGTTTACCGTCGGACTCAAGGCCAATGTTTGTGTCTGATCTCAGCTGTGAGGAGCCCCGGGCTCTCTGCTGCTATTTTTGCCCTGCGTGCTGAGGGGGGAGGAGAGGACGGAAGGTTAAAGGGAGTCAGAGGTAGTGGGTGAGGTGTTTGCTGGGTATGAAGAAGAGTGGGGACGGGAGGTCTGAGGGGAGGGAGCAGATCGAACCGGATCTGTGGGAGCTATGCTTGGGGTCACCTGCTCTGGCAGTCAGCATGGGGGAACTTTAGGGGTGGGGGGCACTCAGGCCCCACTGTAAACACACAGTCATATTACCCTAATATAGGAGGATGTGTCAAACCACAGTAAGGTCCACATATATTTGGACACAGACAACATTTCTTAGTATCGTGTCTGACACTGCATATTAGAGTTGTAAACAAATAATGAACATCAGCGAATTTACTTTTATTTGGAATCAATGGATGCCCTGACTGCAGCGTTTGAGAAGCTCAGTGAGGAATTAGAGTGTCTGGGTTTGCGATTGTCCTGGATCAAGACTAAGATCCAGGCTTTTAATGACTTCCTGGACTCAGCCATCAGAAGTGTATCTGTTTGCAGCGAAAGTGTTTAATGTACCCTTATTGTAAAGTGTTACCTAGAAATGTCAGCTCATATTTGTGATAACTAAAACAGCAAAAACTGTCCATGCCCAAATATAAGTATAAAAAGGCTCCAGATGTCACTGTGATCCTTTAAATCTCTCTGAAGCCTTGTTTTGTTTTTTTTTATCTCTATGATCGTCTTCCTCTTGATGCTTTCTGTGCCTGCCTCCTCTCCTCCCTGTCTCCATGGAAACCAGTTAACACACAAACTCAACATGTCAATTTAGACTTGCTCAGAGTCCAAAACATCAGGTTTTAACACATGAACGATGTTTAAGGGTATTTACTGAGTTTGATGATTCACATTGATTTTGGAGCTGCTTCCACCTGCCATCATCACAGACCGATCACTGATCACCCTGCTTATTGATTTGATAAGCAGCTGCTTGATGTTCCCTCTCATTTTACAACTTTGTCACATTCACTGACATCCAAGCAGAAATAATTCAATTCTACAGCATCACCCATTTCTTCTCAGATGTCTCAAATTGCCTCCCTCCCTTCCTCTCCTGTCCTCCCCTCTTCCTCCACTACAATCAGCCTCATCCTCACGCTTTTATATCCAGCTCCTCCTTTACTCCCCCCCCCTCCACCACAACTCTCCATCTTGACTGCTTTTTCCCAGCTGACGTCGCCCCTCCTCCAACACTAGGTTACATTTTCTCTGCCTTTGCCTCAGCATCCACCGCTCCTCCTGAGTGACAAAAATCCATCGCACTGGTCCTCGTGCACCTCCTCAGACAGGCACTGATGCTGCGCTGCAGACAGCCCGTGCTCAGCATCATCTTTTCTCCCTTTCTCCATTTACCTGCTGGTGTGGAATTCCGATGCAGCTGCCCATCTTGTATTCCATGTCCTCCTGTGGCGAGGTGACTCTGGCACTACACGGACGGCATAGCACCTTTCTGCAGAACTGCATTGTTACCATCCAGACTCGGCATTACCCGGGCAAGCAGAGCTTTGGTGGAGCTGCAGAGTGGGAGCGTGCACAGCTCTGTGTCTGTACCAGTGTGCCCGAGTGACGAAGAAACGCTCCGCACTGCATCGCTCTGACTGCGCCTGTGACATATATTTTCAAGCAATTGTTATATAAAATCTGCATTACATAAGACATCCAGCCTCATCAAATGCATGTCAAAGGGGATACCAGCTTCACGTGCAGCTTTTGAGTTGCTTCACTGCACAGGGGAAGCTGACTCATTGTCTGCACTGGAGGGTAAATCCTCAAAGAGGGAGAGCAGAAAAAAGTACAGAGTGCTTCTCTTAAAAAAGATAGCAAGGATAATGATACAGCCTCATGATGAAGCTCATAAATACAAGTGCACCCAGAAAATCAGATCATGGCAAAATTCACTGTTATATTAGACCAAATTAGAAAACATCGGGATAAATAACAGTGCGCTTGTTCTTTTTCTTGCTCTGTCCATATTTGAGCAATGGGAGATATGCGTAGAATATCATACAATGAAACTGTATGAAATATTCTCCCATTTGACTCTAAATTGACTGTAGGTGTAAGTATGAGACTGAACATGTTTGTCTGTCTGTCGGCCCTGTGATAGAATGGTGGCCTGTCCAGGGTGTACCCCGCCTCTCTCCCAATGACCGTTGGGATAGGCTCCAGCCCCCACGTGACCCTTAACTGGAATAAGTGGGTTTAGAAAATGGATGGATTCTCTCACTTGGTTTTTTTGAACTTTTTTTTTTTTTCTTTGCAATAAACTGTAAGTCTTTTGGTGGCTTACCTCAATATTCTACTTTATAGTGGATTGGAACAGAGAATTTTCTTGAAAACGTGAAATTTCAGCTCTAATTTGCCAGAGGGCACATAGGAGACTCATTTTTCCAATCATACCCACAGAAGCCTATAGCTCATTTAGAAGTTGTCAGTGTGTCTTGGTGGTTCCCCTCACTTGTCTCCTTCTTGCATGCTCATTCAGTTTTTGAGAACTGCCAACTCCAGAACAGATTTACCATACCGTTTGTATTTCTTAATGATTGATGTAAATAAAATTCAACACACATTCAGTGATGTGTATTCATCTCCTGACTTGACTAAAGAAAACTAGGGGTGCGCTGATACAATATTTTGGATCAGTATCTGTCGAACATCGGCCAAAATTACTGGATCGGATATCAGAAATTTGGAAAAAAAAAAAAAGAAAAAAAAAATCTGATCTGAATCTTTTGTACATCTGAGTCATGTTGTGGGGTGCGTGTATGTTTTCTTTCACAGGTTGAGTTGATGTTTTGTTAAGAGGGCTAGGTTAGCAAAATACATTTATCTGAAAATCTGCACAACAGCCGGATGTTCTGGAAGGCTGCCACTGCCTCATCCTCCTCACGGGAGCTGAATGAGGGAACCTGATCAAATGATGTCTGCAAGAAAAGCAGCCCTGCCAAAGAAAGAAAAAAGGTAAAACACACCAACCTAAATAAAGACTAGTTTTTGGCAGCTGACAGAATTATGTGAGCTCCACATTTTGATTACATCATTGCCGTAACTTATCACACCTTTGGCCTTGTAGTCAATTAGGTCAGTTTGTAGAGTTGAGTCAAAGCCAAAATTTGAGTTTCTAGGCACTTAAATTCTATACAAAATGTTCTGGTGTCACCGTTGTTGGAACAAAAACCAATGAGTTACACCACCGACTTTTTGAAGACTTGATGACAGACAGAGACAACATCAGGTCAACATCACTGCGCCTGGCAACCGTGTTCCCAGGAAACCGAGCACTTCCAAATAGTATTAAAGATAACAGAATTTTCTGATATTATTACTTGAAGGACATTTTTAAACAGACTCCCCCTTTGAAAGAACTTTAAATGTTTTGGTTCAAGCTATAAAATCTACCATTTCCATGATCAATCATCCATTCATATCAGGTTGTAAGAAGCTGTCAGTGGATGACTTGGATTTAAACAAATAATCAAAAAAATCTTCTAAAACTTATGGTTTTAGCAGCATTTCATTTTCTATACAGTAGTCAAGTCAAGTCTGGGCGCATGCGCTGATGCTGCGCTTCACCGCATCCACGTCACCACGTAATTGCCCCGGGTCCCAGATGGCAACCACCCAGGCAGACAACCAGTCCATCCCCATATCATTAAAATAACCATCTATCTGCTGCAGTCAGGTGAAGCATGGGCGTCCCCTTGGCCTTCTCCAGCCATTGGGGTCCTCAACACTCAGACACCTATGTGCTGGCTGATGCACACAGAAACGCGCCACATGGCCAAAATGTCGAAGCTGACACTCCCTCACAATGCAAGTGATACTCATCTTAGTCTCCCTAAGTAACCGCTCGTTTGATACAAAGTCATTCCAGTGGTACCCAAGGATCATCCGAAGAGACCTAGTACCAAAGACATCCAGTCATCGCCTTAGGTCACTGGTTAGCGTCCAAGTCTCACACCCATAT
>OMMV01111921.1:3387-15499 GCA_900302635.1 Chatrabus melanurus
GGGGGGGGGGGGACACTGAGTCAGCTGAGGTGGTTCATGCTTCTGGTGAGGATGCCCCCTGGTTGTCTTCCTAGGAAGGCCTTCCATGCATGTTCAACTGGGAGGAGGCCCCGGGGAAGACCTAGGACACGCTGGAGGAATTATATCATTGAGAAGGCTTGGGAACACTTAAGGATCCCCCAGGAGGAGTTAGAGGGCCTGGCCGTGGATAGGGAAGTGTGGGCTGAGCTGCTTAGTCTGCTGCCACTGCAACCCGGACACGTGGCAGAAAATGAATGAATGAATGAATGAACGAACGGTATCCGGATGATCTACTATCTCCATAGTGTGCAAACGGATGATACTACGTTATCCCATGATGCAGCTGGAGCCAGGTAACCGAAGAAGATGAATTTCCCAGGACAATTCAAAGAGGATAGTGGATGTACATGAAAACTGTAGCGACATCTGAGGGGCCATGTACCATTTAACAAAGTCTGCTGTTGCAAAACTGAAATTTTCACGGCATACGTGGGTATTTGCATATGCGTCATCTATAAACATCCGGGTCAAAAGACAGGTAAGATGGCGGCAGCGTAGTATGTCCGAATTGTGCCCCTGCTACTCGCTCACTTACTTCTAGTACCTACGACAGTATCAGTTGGGTACTTAACGGACGTTAAGTACATAGTGAGTATTCTGATGCAGGGTTTGTGTATCTGCAGGTGGACAGGAAGTTGCAGGAGACCCTCAGGAGAAGCATTAATTATGACACATAGGTTTGAAGCAGCAACTTCAAAAATAAAATTATATATATATATATATATATATATATATTAAAAAAAGCCTCAATTTTGTTTTTTCTCCCATTTTTCACAAGTTAAACTAAAAGATCTAGGATTTCATCTATGCACACAAAAGGCTTATTTCTCTCAAATTTTGTTCATAAATTGGTTAAAATCTTCAAAGCACTTCATCTTTGCTCAGATACTCCATCCACTAAACAGGTGTGACATCAAGATGCTGATAAAACAGCATGATTATTGCACAGGTGTGACTTGGACTGGTCAATCTATGCAGGGAGGGGCAGCATGGCCGAACGCTGCCACACAGCAAGACTGTTCACGGGGTTCAAAGCCCACCCATCACACAATGTCCTTGTACATCTGGTGATGGGTCAGGAAGGACATCCTGCACAAAACTTGTGCCAAATCAACATGTGGATCCATTAAAAAAAAAAAGAAAAGAGCAGCCAAAAGAATCACACCCTTTATTTTGAAGGTACATTTATGTTTGGTTTTCTTGTCAAACTAAAAGTCTTTCCTCTGCATCTACAGCTTGATGATTATTACTGGGAGCTGGGAAATCGATCAGCGCTGCTTTAAGATGTGAGAAACTGCAGCACGGACACATGGGGTCTGTAGGGTAATGTCGGACTGACCACCTACACTTTCACACACAGTGAAGTGTCATGACCCGTAGTCCACCACTGACGCAAGGCAACCCCTTCGCCAAATCCCTTCCGTTAAGGCGTTCTGGCTCCAGGCTCTCACAGGACCATAAGTCATTACTCGCCACAGTGGCTTCAGTATAGTCCGCCTTCTGTCGGGGAGCATAGAGCAGCACAGTCCGTTTTTTTAATGGCTCAACAGAGGCAGGAAGTGGGTGTGACACAGGCAGGCGGACAAGGGAGGAAGTTTTCCAACGAGGACAGAAAAATAAACAGGTGGTATCCGAGCAGAAAATACGATGCCATATCTCCGGAAAGTGATCTCAAGTAGAAATTGTAATGGAACTGAAAATTACGACAACATCCGCATCTGCGTTTGTTTGTTGGAAATATACTCGGAATCAGCACAGAGTTTTTAACGCGGTAAAGCAAAACGTGCGTGTTCAGAAGCCGGAATTGACACAGTGACTTCTCGCAGGACCTGATGTAAGTATTATGTTGCAAATGTTGCGCTAATCATCCTGCATACATGTCTAACATCTCAAATGCTAAGCTAAATTATTTAGTAAAAAAAAATCATTAAACAGGCATGACTTCATGAACATGCATTACATTATTTCCTCAAGTAAAAGTAAAACAGACGTATGTTTTGGAGTCAGATACATGCTGACTCGGCAGACTAAGTTGTTTAGCGGCCCCTGGGTGGAGACTCGACTGCGCTAGTTTGTTTGCTGGCTAGCTTGGTCCCTGCCCGGATACATGTGGAACAGAGAAGGGCGTGGCTATAAGAAAACTCCGCCATGAAGCCGTGGAACTGGTCATAAGAACGTTAGCGTTGCCTGTGAGGTAAAACCAAAAGCAACTTGTCCGTTAATGGTAAAATATGTGATATAATGGCTAAATGGACCCATTTGAACCTTATGTTTGGTCCACTGTTTGTTGATACCGTCACACCGGTCCAAAACAGGAAACTCCGTTTAAGTGTTTGCTGCTGCACGTCGGTGTTGCGTCTGGCTGACGCCCAATGCCTCATAGCAGTGCATCGCCTCTGCTGCACAGTGGGCTTGAATTGTAACAAAATAAAAGAAAATTGAGGAGATTATATTTATTTCAACTTTAAAAAAAAAACAAAAAGTCAGAAATTTCACCCACTAACAGCAAAAAGCAGCTGGCTTCTTCTATGTTGCTCTTTCTGCTACTATATGTGCTGCTGCCTCGAGTGGTGAACAAAAGGCGAGGCAGCACCATGGTGCTACAGCACATGAGTAAAAACCTGAGGAAGATCCCTGCTCTTTTATGAAATATGTATTCGAAGGTAAGCAAGTGTACTTTTAGCTTATTCTATTTTATCGTGGAAAATGATGAAGGTCTACATTAAACAAAGAAATTGAACCGAATTGAATCATTCCATTATAAAAAGTATCATCCCTGAATCATATGATAGCCTATGTAGCTACTGTAGATATGTATTGGATCATTTTTAATAGAGGACAGCTGCACACCGCTAATATGTAGATATATAGATGTGTCTGAATTAGTTTGTGATCTAAATTCACAATTTCTCAAACGTTATCAAATGAACATAATATTTTCATGAAGCAGAGACAGAAAACTTAAAGAACTGTTTAACTTTATCCAACAGATGGCTTTGGTGCTTGTTTGCACAAATGTTATCCTGACTGCCTTAAAAAAAAAAAAAAGCCTTCGAGAAAAGAATTGTCCTTTACAACTTTCATGAAAATCACCACTTTTCTGTAGCAATTTTGAAAAATGCACATCAGTGGTTGTATGTTCTTTCGGAGAAGATACAATGTAGCAAACGGAGACAGACTGTGACATAAATGTAAACGGAAGACAAAGTAACAGGAAAATGTAAGCTGAGCAGAAGAAGAAAATTTGAGAGAGAGAAAAAGAATCAACCATGCCCAACGGAGCGGCGAGGAGCTCGATGTTCGTCCAACTTTCACTCTTACATAACACATTATTGATGTATTCCTCTGCTGTAAAGCTGACTGGCCCAATCAAAAAGTTATGGACTGGCCAGATGACACAGTGATAGGTCAGCAGAACGGCTGGCAGGATGATGTCTGTCCATCTGCCAGGGGAAACTGAGACGTACAGCAAGTAAGACGACTGTAACATCTGTCCGGATCACAGTGACGATACATACTGCATATTTTATTTTTAAAAACTTTACAGTAGCCATCTTTGTTATTTGTGTTGTTTCGGGCCATTAAGTTTCTTGATGTTCTTAACATGTGGTCACATTTACCATAACTAGGCCATAGTACTTAGTAAGTGTGGGCATGAAGACGCTAAGAGCTGTGGCAGATATATGTAGGTCGGACAAATATAGCATCAATAAGGATGTGGTCACTTTGTTTAGGATGGGATTTCCTGGTAAACAACAATTCATTGCCTGGTGGAAATCTGACCTTTGACCCCAATGACATTGACCTTTGCCAAAGGAACCCTTTAATCCTAACCTTAACCACAACTCTCAGTCAAAAGTAACTTTAACTGGAACCCAAACCTTAGCCCTCACACTAACCTTTCCATATTGTAATCTTTGGTTTATTTTAACACTCACTTCAACAGCTGATGCATTTGAATTCTTTCTAAATTAATTCAAGCATCCAATTCATTTATTTATTTATTGTGGCCTTCACTGGAAATGAAAAATCTGCAGAAGGTAAGGTTTGTCAAACAAACCCTTTATGGGCAATTCTGGGGTCAACCTTCTTCCACATACCAAGTGTGGTAGAATTCGGCCAAAGGTCCTGGGAGAAACCGGGGAATAAACAAAAACACAAATAGACAAACATTGCTCAAATTATAGTTTAATGTGAACATTTCTGAATGAAAGATTTCAGTAGAGATATGCTACACTTGAAATGAACTCTCGACCTTTTATCTGCTGACATGTCAATGACATAATGAGAGAATAAGACACCTGGATGTGAAACAGTTCAGCATCCAGTTAGTCTTACTTTTGGCCTCTTTAAAGTGTTGCAGAGGATCAAATAAAAGTTTTATAATTCGTACAATATTCACATGATTTGGAACTATTATTAACTATTATTATTAACTATTAATTAAAGCTGACAGTCTACACTATAAGCTCATCGTTAATATGTGCTTTCATCTCCAATAGGCTGTGACAGCGTAAATATATATGGATGTAAATGCAAATAAAAAATATTAAAAGTGCAAAAACAAATGTCATTATAATCGCATTATGCATCCTCCCTCACATGAATTTCCATTTTGAAATCCTCCTTTTATTAGACTCGGTGTGCTTGTCAACAAGTCTCACATCCCACCCCCTTAATTATCCATTAATTAGTCATAAACAGTTAATGAAGTGCCCTTTGTGATATACAAAAGTCAGGGTCCCAAATGAAAGCGGGAAGAATGCGTGATGGTCCAGTGCTCACGCTTGTTGACAGAACCTCAGTGTCACTGGTGCGTACTCAGCGGCGCCGCAGCGCGTTTCATTTGATGCGCTCGAACGCTAATTAGCAGAATTATGCGGGCGACCCTCATCAGAGGAAGATGAGCGTGGAACTGATCTATTGAATATGCTTTTAATCGGACTATATCCCTGCAATTGTCACAGACTTTAATACTTGAATTAGTCTGAGTCATAAACAGATATTTTTACCGCCTCTCCTACAACCTGCATCCAACATTTCTAAAACCTTCTGCCGTCTGTCTGATAGGATTTTGGAACCAACGTTTTGGAGTTAATGTCAATTTAAATATAATTTGCTTGATGAATTCACATCGGCAGAGCAGGCAGCTCGGTGGGTTAGGAGGTGGACAACCAAACCCACCACGACTGTAAACCCACTGATGATTCCAACAGCATAATTAAGTTTGCAGGCGACACCAGTGTGATCGGCCGCATAATCAGTAACAACGAGAAGTTCCCACAGGAGGGAGGTGGAGAACCTGGTGAAATGGAGCCAGAATAACAGCCTTGTTCCCAACTCAAAGGGAATGATCCTGGACTTTAGGAGTAAGAGCAATGGGCAGTATAAACGGTAGACGATATAAACGATATAAATTTGCCCAGCGGTAAGGATTTTGATTATACTGACCAACTGCGGTAGTTGGTGTTGTAACGGCTCATAGTTGATCCGTACGGACTGCCCCCACAGTTCAGCACGTGAACTGCGGATTAATTGCAAAGTTTACATAATTGTGTGATTTTGTGTCATTGTGACTTGTTTTTAAAGTGAGAACTGCGTTAATTTCGATTCAGTTGCGGTGAAATCACACCGTGAGTCGCGCAGCTGCAGGACCTGCGCGTGCGCGTGAAGTTGCACGAACGCAGCCTGTTAAAACGGCCTCGTGCTCTGTTAGAGACGGCGTGCTGCAGGATCAGCGCACCTGTGGGTCCAAACACAGAAAGAATCTCTCAAAAAACATCAGCTGAGGACAAAGTGTCCGTCGCCGCTTCCTCTGCAGTCCTGAGCTCACTGAACGGAGCGCCGCGCTCAAAACGCGTGTGCACGCCAAAGCCCAGAGCTCCGGAAAATAACGAGTATTCCCGACTTTTTCCGATTGTCTGCTCGATAGGAACGCTCATCTGTAGATTGTTTTGCACTATTGAGAGACTTTTTTTTTTTTTTTTAACATTACGTTGTGGTGGAGAAAAATCTCCTGTTACACTTCTTGAAAGTTACTTGAAAGGTTTTGTATTTTTTTTTCGATAAGTGCGTTTTTACACAAGAAATGTTCATAAAGTGGCATTCTGTAGTATTTGAAATTTCTTAACAGTTAAGAATACAACTTCCTGCTGCAGTGCATTTGCTGTGGAAGTATGTTACCCAATCAGAAACAGTTATATTGAAATTTATATTCCGAAGAATATATCGCAATATATACCATTACAATACAATTACAATATACTTCAAATTATACCGCAATATGAACTTTAGGCCATACCGTCCAGCCCTAGTTACAACCCCATCAGCATCAACGGTGAGATGGTGGAGGTGGTCCAGACCGTTAAGTACCTGGGGGTACACCTCAGCTGTGACCTGGTCCATCAACACCAAGGCCATGGCTAAGAAGGGTCATCAGAGGTTATACTTCCTGCGGTGCCTGAGGAAGGCTCAACTCCTACATATTTGGTCGACACCATGAAGTGATGCCCCTGACCAACCACAAAATAAAATAAGCTCATTGAGCTCATTTGTGAGGCTTGAGCCGCAGTCTTGATGTGGATGTGAGCTTCAGGAGCACAGCATGCTGGATCTTGGCTATCCGAATACAGACCGGCCCCCTGAGAGCGGTGGAAGTATCAGGTTGGCAGCGAGGCTTTGGGGAGGTCTACCGGGTGCCAGAATAATTATCTGTCACACGGGGTGCTAGCTGGTGGTGAGAAGCAGTTGTTTTTACACCATGAAATAAGGTGGTCTTGGGGATAGCGGAGTTATCCCCAGCTGTACCTCAGCTCTAATTTACCGCACTCTCATTCGCCTATCTTGCCTCACTGCACTTCCTCTTGCTGTGCTGCGCTCTCACATTTCTTCACAATTTATTATCAGCTGCCAATCATCCGTTCAGACAGGCAGGGCTGCACTTGAAACACTCAAGCAACTACAGGCAAGACGTATGATGAACAAGGAGCAAAATAGGACACAGAAAGTCCAAATAAATGCTTCCAGCCTGCCGTGAAACATGAAACAAGGTCCACACACACACACACACACACACAGGAGTTAGACGGATACTCTGTTGGCAGGCTGTGAATGAGATACAGCGGCATTACAATGTTTTGCCTTTTCCAGATGTTTTCTATTGTTATGTTTGTCAAATCTTATTGTCTAAAGTGCTCACACATAATAACCAAAGGTAACTGAAGTAACACGAATCACAGTTTTTACATTTTACCCGTCTGTGTCCTTGGACAAGACACTTCATTTGCATTGTTCTAGTCCACCCACCTGTAAGTGGCTGGGGAAGTAACCCGCGATGGACTGGTGTCCCGTGGAACGCGAGACTCTCATCCACTTCACGCTGCGGTATCCGGGGATAAGCACAGGACCTGTATAGGACTTACTTTATCTAAAGCAACTTACTAGTGAGGAACAAATAATCAAGCTCAAGTAAAACAAACACATTGGAGTAAGTCTTACGTGATCAAAGAGGAGGATAAATGCCGAAGTAAATTGGGCAGTGAAGTAAGAGAGTTAGGTATGTTAGGGTGTTAGAGGGCTCGGAGAGGAGGTGCTCTCGGAAGAGATGGGTCTTCAAGAGGTTCTTGAAGATAGAGCGGGACACCTCTACTCTGATACCAACTGGTAACTCGTTTCACCATCATGGAGTTACGACAGAGTAATCTGGACTGAGATTGCCTTGTGCGTTGGCGTGGCAATGCCAGACGGCGTTCTTGTGAGGAACGTAGTGGCTGAGACGGAGTATAACCCTGTATGATTGAGTTCAAGTAGTCACTCTGTAAGCCAGCAGTGACTTGAATTTGATTGGGGCTGCTATGGGTAGCCAGTGGAGGTCAATGAGTCGTGTGGCAACATGTGACCAATTTTTAAATTGGTAATGTCATTCATTAAGGGCAAACTCGTTCCCAGCATCAACTGGACCTGTGTCAAAAATTGAGATAGTTAAGCAAACAAGTCACCACATTTAATTGGGCTGATTACTGCCGCCCTGTTGAATGTAAACATCACTTAAATGGAGCCTTTGCTGCAATGACAAACAGGCTAAAATGTTCTAACAAGCAGCCTATGATAGAAGAAAGTCCTATACAGGACTGGAGGACCTTTGGTGCCGGTGCTTATCCCCGAACACCAATGGGTGAAGCGGATAAGAATCTACAATGCCCCCTGGACGGGACGTCGTCTATCGCAGGTTACTTCCCCAATCAAAGCCAGTAACCATTTACAGCTGGATGGGTGTTAGCCTCTTTGGCTGCAGAAATAAACCGAAATGTGAAAAAAAGACTATTCAACTACAGTATCTAAATATTAATGGATTATTTTTTTAAATTTTTGATTTAATCAATTACATCAACTAATCACTTGAGCCCTATTTTATACAATTTTTGTGATCGCTCATGGAAGTGTGATAAACTCAAAAATAGAAGGCTTTATATATATATATATATATAGACACATACTAGTTGTAAGATAGTTACAGTTATATCTTCCAATGAATCCTACTGACTCATGACTACAATTTATTTCTGCAGGACCAAATCACAACACCCAACACACTATACATGAGCAAGGTTTATACCTTACCCACCCTTCAATAAATACATCATTTAATACAACTGCTTGGAAAAACAACAACGAGTAATAAATAGATCTATCGCTACAACTATAAATGCTCATCAATACAAAACAGTATCAGCCCATAAAACACCACGTGGTTCAAGAACAAAGACGCGGGTTTGAGGCCTATAATCAAAGGCAGTCTTACTGAGCTGTGGAGCACAGATCCTGACTGACATTCAGGCTCACATGTACGTTCACGCCTCATGAGAACATAAACATCGTCTGTGATGCTTGGCCCAAAGCCAGTGTTCAAGCAGAAAGTGCCTGGGAAAAAAAATAAATCCACATCGCTCCATCACTCCTGTGTCACACTGTAACATCTTTCAGATCCACAACAGGCAGGAAGCCGTTCACCGAAGACCAGGTGTGGGCAAGTCAGCAATATGAAGGGTTTCATGACAGTTTATTTATTCGAGAACTGAACCAGGAACAAGTAATGCATGAGAGACATTTAACCTAAAGTCAGAGTAAGACTGAATTTTGATTAGATTGAGCATCAGTAAACATGATTAGGTCAATGATGACCCCGGAGGACAAAGGTCAAAGGGATTTGTGATCACTTTGTGTGTTTGTTTATCCACCTTATCTTTAAACGCTAAAAGATACCAACACATAGCCAAAGGCAAATGGTGGCTTGAGTCCATAGCATGTAATACTGAGTTGACCTTTGACCTTTCAAATGTTGCATTCCATATCCATAACTCTTCCTGCATGCATGCATGCAAAAAAAAAAATCAAAATGCAAACATAAGTCCTCAAAAACATTTTCTTAGACTTTGGCAAAAGCCTAGGCATGTACCGTGTAAAATGCAGCAACTAAGTGACCGAATCCATCCCCACCAGGTTCTTTTTTTTTTCTTTTTTTTTTAGACAATAACGCAAAAACAATAACTTTAAAGTTTACAAAATAAAAGAGTATATAATTAAGATAAGCTGATTAATGCACCAGATCGATACAAGAAGCAAGTTTATTTTGCGTATGTAAAATGCTATGATTTATCTGCCACCTGCTGGACATGTCTGGCCTTGTTGCAGGAAATAATCTTCATCACATGCATGATGGAAATTAGGAGCAGGTGCGGTTGAAGGTGCATCTAGTTTGAAATGAGTTTGTCAGTTTCTTTCATTTCCCAAGCTGAGGTCTGGTGACCATCAAGGCCACTGCTGCCTGTTTTAATAACATTCTGAAAGCTGTTTTTTTGCTCGTCGTGTGACTCTTAATTGAAGTACATCCTCCAAAAAATGCTGGTGAGTAAATGATGGGTTACAAATTAAAAGGTGGCTTTACTGCTGTCTATTCTGACAGCGAAACCTTCGTTAACCAGATGTACTCAGGCTTTCACACCAGTTTCTCAACTGGAATCACAGTTTAAATGTAAACCGAGGTGCGCGCACCAGCTTTTGTTATTGCATGCGCACGCATGGATTAATTGGACTGAAAACAGGTTTAGACATTCAACAACTGTTTTTGTCATTGAGTTTCTAACATGCTACAAATGTGCTGCAGAAATGACAAGTTAGAAAATTTTTCGTCAAAAGAACAGGAGGACTTTTAAAATGACAATATGTGATCTTAGAGCGAGCAAAACCTGTAGACTCTGTCAATGTAACATTTGATGAAGTGTAAAATCAGTGCAGTTGTCAAAAAAAAAAATCCAGAATTCAGATAGTAAGCCATTCATTCATTTCCTATACCCGCTTAGTCCAATTAAGGATCGTGGGGGTGGAGCCTATCCCAGCAGTCATTGGGTGAGAGGCGGGCTTCGCCCTGGACAGGCCACCAGTTTATCGCAGGGCCACATATAGACAGACACATTCACACTGACAGTCACCAGTTCACCTAACCTGCATGTCTTTGGAAGTGGGAGGAAGCCGGAGCACCCAGAGGGAACCCACGCAAACATGGGGAGAACATGCAAACTCCACCCAGAAAGGACCGGGTTGGAAGCGAATCTGGGACCTTCCAGCTGTGAGGCAACAGTGCTAACCACTCAGGCACCGTGCCGCCCACAGATATAATCGATACTAAAAATTACTATTGGATTATATACCCGTTTGCAACAGTATTGACACCAACAATGCCGCCTTCGCCTCCTCCAGGTGACGCAGAACTTCACACTGCACTGCTGCAGACAGGCCGGCACACAGCCCCTCCCCTCAGTGGCAGGTGAGCACATGAACGCCACTTGACATTCAAAGCACTGAGCTGGCTGAACATGGCAAGTGCTGGTCCTTGGATCAGGGAGGAGTTTACTTAAATTTTGGTGGTGATCTGACTCTGCCTGAAAAGTTTTTTTATTTTATTTATTTTTTTAAGAACTTGCTTTATGACATCACAAAGTCTTATGGATGCATGCTCTTCTCTGTTGGTTGGTGGCTATAATAGTGTTATGCACTCTAAGAGTGTTCTTCTAGTTATTTGTTTTAAGAGTGTTACTGTTGTCCTTTTGTGAAACTTAACTGCTGTTGATGTAAATTCATCGAAACCAGAGCACACAATTATACTACACCCCAGTGAGCCCTGAAGGCCTCCCAACTGTTGTTAATAGATTGTGAAGGGGTATGGTATGATTTAAAGCAGGAACTATAAATATTTAAGACTGCTCAGTGAGGAAATGTGACTTAAATTTGCATCACTGTCTAATTCTCGGCTGAGCAATGGTTTCCTTCCTGTTTCACTTGCTTTTCCCTGGAAATTAACTTTTGAAATTTCTGTTTTCATTGGCGTCATCCGTTTAGGCATTGTGACTGCCACCAGCGTTTCATCACATTTAAATCGAGAAGACCTGGAATTAAAAAAAACTTCCTTTGTGGCATCGAGGCACCAAGTGTAGAGCTGCAAATCAAAAAGCTTTCAACAACTACACTAACATACAGTAGTCACTGATACATATTTAAACAATAAAAATAAAAAAGTGGATTATATCTACACACAGAAAAGCAAGCGCAAGATGCAGAACGCCCTTAAAGGCTCAGTCACAACCACACGCACGATTGGTGGGAGCGTGCGTCCTCTGCGATATGTGGGTTCCGTGAAGGACGTGGAGGACGGGAAAGCACAGTAACGATTGCACGGGCACCGACAGAAAGGCGGAAGAATGGCGGACAGCCACTGTGCGCGTGGCAGGTGCACCGTGAGATGTCCGGACCCTCAGGGACGCTGATAGCAACGTGTGGCCGTGGTGCGCCGTTTGTACTCTCGACCCGCGGGGTGCCGCACTTGCACCGTGCTGTATTTGCGCACGCACGTTGTCCAGTGTGTGAGCCCTCCGCAGCAAGCAGGTGCACCTCACAGCGTGAGACGCGCGTCATAGACCACAGACGTTCTGTCCTTTTTTCTTTTTTTGTTAAAGTAGTGTCGCCCAGGTGTCCTCAG
>OMMV01112005.1:0-11599 GCA_900302635.1 Chatrabus melanurus
ATAGAGTGTGAACAACGGCACGACACCGGATAGAGTGTGAACAACGGCACGACACCGGATAGAGTGTGAACAACTGTACGATACCGGATAGAGTGTGAACAATGGCACGACACCGGATAGAGTGTGAACAACGGCAAGACACCGGATAGAGTGTGAACAACTGTACGACACCGGATAGAGTGTGAACAACGGCAAGACACCGGATAGAGTGTGAACAACGGCAAGACACCGGATAGAGTGTGAACAACGGCACGACACCGGATAGAGTGTGAACAACGGCAAGACACCGGATAGAGTGTGAACAACGGCACGACACCGGATAGAGTGTGAACAATGGTACATTGTATAAATTAAATTTATTAATCTATAAATGGTACGCTGAGTTTGATGTTCAATGGTGTTGTTGTTGGCTAAGGGAAGTACAATGTGTACTTTATGTATTGATTGGGTGTACTGGTTACATTCAGTATCATAGGCACTGTGGTTCATGGGGAAGGAGGGTGTATTTTTGCTAAAATCCATATAATGGGTACACTGGGTATACTGTCAACACTCTATATTGGGGAAAAATGGGTAAAGTGTCTGAAGAGGTTACTAGCTAACTTGGATACCTGGTGACAATTGATTGATATGTTTAATTAATGTATAAACTTATTATGTGGATTTAATGGTGAAATAAGTCGGAAGTAGTAAATAGTTTATTGTGAACACAGCAGGTTTCACTTGGACAGAAGGATGCTTTGGAGAGGAGGGGATGGACCGGTTGTCTGTCTGGGTGGTTGCCATCCAGGAGCCAAGGCGGTTCTGTGGTGTGATGGATGTGGCGACCAGTGCAAGCTGACTTTACTGTGCACAGGCTGGTAAAGTACTTGGTTAGACTGCATAAACATACTGTGTCAGGATAACAGCTGGTGATACACGAGGTACCGTGAACAAACCGTCATAAATACTCACGCTGTAAAGTTTGTCGCAGTATCAGCAGGATCTTGTTTGTATTTAGCGTTTCACAGAAATATTGTGTTTTTCAGCCTGCTGCCAGTCTGCATATTTATAACAGAGAAAGGTTGGAGTGTGTTTGAGTGAGACGAGCTGCAAGCTTTTGGATATCAGCCATCAGGCCACCGCTCGGCAGCGCTGGATTATTCACACATTCGACCTCCAACCCTGAACAACAACAAACAGCTCGGCGCTCGCCGGTCGCTCCACCCGCCACTTGGCAGATTGAACGATTACGGGTCGTGACACCACCAGTTTGGCGGTAACGTTCATCTCGCATCTCCTCGGAGGTCAGAAATAGACTCCTCCGTCTCTGATAGCTCCCATATTGAGAATATTTGACATTTCCCTCTTACATTCATTCTTTCCTTTTTTAAAGATTATTTTTATTGCAAAGTTGACGGCACAGAGTGACAGGTATGGAAAAAAAGGAGGCTGCTGGGAAAAGGAGAACAGAAAGTATCACAAAGATGAATCAGAAAGTTTGTTTGCTGGGAAGGATTTTATTCTGCTGCTGAAACAGAGTCAAGGCAAAGACAAAGAACTGGTTTCTCTCCGTCCTGATTGTGTGGAGAAAACAATCTGTTTGTCTTTTACGGTCTGTAAATGTCACCCCAAGCGTTCGCCCCAAAGCGCCATATAACTCATCTTAAGAATGACATTTGTTATGTTTTAAAATTATTCAAATAATCAAAGTGTTATGATGCTCAAACAAGTATATGACTTTATACTAATCTAAAATTATTCTTAAAAACTCTAAAATAATAAAACATCCACGCCGTGAGAGGGGAGCTTTTCGTAGAGACATCAAATAAGTGATTGTAACGTATTAAATTATCTGTTACATCATCAACACTTACAGGGAAGAACATAAATCTAAAACCGGTGTATTTTCTGCAGTAATCCTTCAGTGTTTTCACTGACTTTTGTTTTTACTCTATTAACAAAAATATATTTATGAACAACAGACATTTGCTGAGCAAATGTCTGTTGTTCTGGGCAAAGTCGCAGAACAACAAATAAACAATTATTTTGTAGAGGGAAAAAAGCACAGTCAACAGTATGGCAAGCAAGATTTGTCAGTACAAGTCTTCAATAAAAAAACAGAAAAAAAGAGAAAAAATGGTCTTTGTTGAAACATTTTTTGTACAATTGCACCATTTAGTTGCTACTTTAGAGTCAATAACACGTACCGGCTTAATATATTCATTAAATTCATTTAAGAACATTTTTTCAGTGATCGATGCACTAAATTATTATACTCATGATGTCGTGAAATGTCTGTGACAGCTACAGAAAAATATTTTGATGGTCATTAAAGGTGGAACATTTAAAATGTGATTAAGTTCACAGTATAAATTTCCAGTTCTTAACTTCTTTTCATGATATATTATTCATGACTAACATATAATTAATTAATAATATATATATATATATGTATTTTCTTGGAATCAATTGAATGAAATTGATTTTAAAAAGAATACCATCTTGCTACGTAAATAAGGCTAATTTATAAAGGTTGTACCTTCTCGTCTGGAATACACGGTCTTTGATCATTTTAACTCCCAATGCTCTATTCTCCACTAGTGGATCCATAACCTTCATTAGAGACAATATGAATGTGTAAACAGCACGTGGAGTTGGACACGCCCCAAATACACTTACAATATGCACTACAGACCATGCACCATACATCTTCAAGATAGGGTCCAAAGTGATGATTTTTCATTATTCTTAGGCTTTGGAAAAGCCTAGGCATGTACTCTGTAAAATGCAGTGAGCTAATAAATAGATAAATGAGTCCATCAACTCGAGTTTGTTGACAAAATAACTCAAACAATAAATTCCGTCATCTTTTACGTCTCCAAATTAAAAGTACATATAATGAGGATGAACTTTGATGCACCAGATCAATCCAAAAAGTGATTTGTGTTGCTTATGTAATATACCATAGACCTGCCTGCCACCTCCTGGACAGGCAGGAGGTGGCAGGCAGGGAATAATCTTATCATCACATGCATGGTGGAAATTAGGAGCAGGTGTGGCTGAAGTATGAATGTAGCTTGAAATGAGTGTGTTTGTCAGTATTTTTCATTTCCAAAGCCTCGGTCTGGAGTACCCCAGTAAGTGCTGTGGGGAGTGACGATGTCAGAACCTTGATAGCAAACATTATCTGCTATTTTTACATGCTGCATTTATGTATAAAAATAAAATGTTTGGTGAGAATTGGCTGAATGAAATGGTGGATTGTTGGTCCTTGTGTTCTATTATGTGCTCTAATAAGAATAAACCGACACATCGTGAACCTTTAGGAGCTTTTGTAGCCCCTGGAGGTCTGATCCAGCACTCAGTCGTGCCAATTTGGGGGCTCTGTTCAGAATAAGGGCAGAGTGGATGAATGCAGGGAATACTCATCGTCACACTTGTAATAATAATAAAACTAATGGTGGCCCGCACCTCGTGTTGCATTGTGTGCGACTGTCTCCATCCTCTCCTCTGTTCACGGCCTTATCTGCTCTCCACAGGGTTATTAGTTCCTTCACCATTGCCATGGCAACAAAGCGCTGCGCCTGCCTTACCACCGTCCATTATGTTTCAGAACAGAGAGGAAGGGAGAGGGGGCGAGATACATACAGAGAAACGGAAAGAGAGAGATGTAGTGGAGAGGAGGATCAAAGCTGCTTGGTCACTACAGCGACGGGTGAGGATGAAACCAAAAGCAAGTCTTTTTCTACTCCAAACCATAGTGGACTCCCCACAGTGGACGACAGCTTGCACTTAAACCCAGCAGTGGTGGCACATTAAAGGTGATAAAAATATATATTCTTCTTTTATTTTTGTTGGTGGGGGAAAAAAAGAAAATCAGACTCCCCCTGGTCCTGTTCTGGATGTCGATCATTTAGTATGATCCCAATGTTTTCTGCTTACCACTTCCAGAAGATGAAGCACCATTCTCCATAACAATGCTTGGCAGGATGGGTAAGGTTCAACAGCACGACTCACAGAACAAAGATTAAAAATGAAGGTAAGTTTATTGAGATATTGCTGGGCGGCACAGATGCTTGGAATTGGTAACAGACATTTAATATTATTACAGTCCTCGATTCTCGTCCTGCTCAGGAGGGAAACGGAAACACTCATTAGGCAGAGTTTAAGCCTGACTTCAGAGGCTTGACTTGAGTCTGGTGACAGAGAGTGGTTCGGGTTCACAAGGGTCCAGGTGCAAATGGGAAATGGTGGGGATTAGTTCATTAAAGCAGACAGGTGTGGAATCATAAACTCCTGGGCTGACAGAATTTCAGGGGCTAAGGCTGAGATGGTGGTCTGGGACAGGCAGAGGTCAGGCAACAGGCAGGCGGACACGAGTTCCAGGACTGAGGCAGAAGTGTAGGTCCAAGGCAGGAAGAGGTCAAGCAACAGGAGGGCAAACACGGAGAACAAAAGCTGGATGACTTGGCTCACGATCTGGCACTGGAGGAGAGTCAGGACCTGGCTTAAATAGAGCAAAGGGTAATTAGACACAGGTGTGCACGATTAAGGGGAAGGAGCCAGGGAGAGAGCAGGCAGAGAGGGAGAGCCAGATGTAACATTTTCACTTTCACGGATCTGCATCCTAGAAGATTGCTATCTATAACCATGACAAACCACCGTGCAAAGATCACAGCTTCCTGTGAATGTGATCTAGCATGCGGTTTGATGACATAACATGCTGGACTTGTACCATGTGACGTGTGCAAAAACAACCGCAGCATGTCTGTAGTATAACTTTAGCACCATGTTGGAGATTCTAGAAGACTTCTCAGTTATGCCATGGCTAGTACAACAATGTTACGGATTACCAAACTATATCACAGTTTGCAACGGGTAATAATAAGTTCTCAAAGATCTTGAAAAATCCTGCCATTGTTAAAACAAGATTACACCATAATAATGGAATATCATCATCAGAGGACTCACAGAGACTGGTTTGATATGGGAGACATGGAAGGAGGGATGGATCCTCATGGTCCTGGGTAGCTTCAACTTGACTGACAGTGGGTTAATGATTTTTGAAACAGGGAATGGTCCAATGAAGCACAGAGACAACTCACGATACGGGGTTCAAAGTGGGAGATCCTGGGTGGGTTAACCAAATTTGTTGGCCAACCTGGTAGGAGGTAGCAAAGGCCTGTTGATGATCAGCTTTTCACTTGAAGCGGTCACAAGAACGCTGAATCATGCATCGGGCCTTGATCCACATTCTTCAGCAGCACCGGATGGATGCCTGGTCAGAGGGAACATTGACCTCCTGTTCTAGGGCAGGAAACAGAGGAGGTTGATATCCAAGAGCACATTGAAATGGAGAATATCCAGCAGCAGCTGTGGGTAGTGTGTTGTCCGCATACTCAACCCAGCTTAAGTGTCGGCTCCAAGAGGACCGGATCTGCGACATGAGGTATGTCGGAGTAGTTTCAAGCTCCTGATTGAGCCTCCCAATCTGTCCATTGGATTAGGGTTAATAGCCAGGACAGGCTGACTGTGGCACCTAGGAGACTGCAGAAGGCCTTCCAGAACTGTAATATGAACCGTGGACCCCAATCTGACACCATGTCCCTGGGAAAGCCATGGACCCGGAAAACCTTGGTTAATAGAGCTTCAGCTGTTTCTTTGGCAGAGGGAAGTTTGGGTAGTGGAATGAAATGTACAATTTTGGAAAAGCGGTCTACAACTATGAGAATGACCATATTACCATCGGAGGGTGGAAGGCCGGTCACAAAGTCCACAGAGATATCAGAGCTGGATCACTGCAGAACAGGCAAGGAATGTAGCAGGCCCCTTGGACATTGGCAGGATGAATTACTGCGAGAACAGACTGGATAGGCACTGACATACTCCTTGGCGTCGGCTTCTAGTGAAGGCGACCAAAACCTTTGGTGGACCATGAAGCAGGTCCCAGCAGCACATGGATGGCAAGACAGACGATTAGTGTGAGGAGAACTCGGGGAGTTCAGGGAAAACAAACAACCTATTTGGGGGGCAATGCGCAGGCACTGAAATGTCACACCAGGCCTGGCGAACACGACCCTCAATGTCCCAGGTGATAGCCCCAACAAGGCAGGATGGAGGCAGAACGTGGTTGGGATGTTCCACTTGATCTGTGGTTTCAGGTAGATGGGAGAGGGCATCTGGTTTGACATTCTTGGTTCCTGGTTTGCAGGACAAGATGAAGTTGAACCGGTTGAAAAACAGTGACCATCTGGCTTGTCAGCCATTAAGATGTTTCACTGATCATAGGTACTCCAGACATTTGTGGTCAGTCCACACAAGGAACGGTTGTTCTGCCCCCTCCAGAAAGTGCTTCCATTCTTCTAGCGTGATCCTAATTGCGAGCAGCTCCCGATCACCTGCACAGTAATTCCTCTTGGCCAGGGTAAGTTTACGGGAGAGGAAGCCACAAGGGTGCATCTTGTTGTCAACTGAAGAATGTTGGGAGAGAACTGCCCCCACCCCCACATCCGAAGGATCCACTTCCACGGTGAACTGAGCTGCTGGATCTGGAAGAGAGAGGATGAGAGCCGTGGTGAAAGCTGGCTTAAAATTTTGAAATGCCTGCTTTGCTTGAGAGGACCAAGAGAATCTGATGGGGGATGAGTTAAGATCATGTAAGGATGCTGCCAAGGTGCTATAGCGCCGAATAAAGTGCCTGTAAAAATTTGCTAAAACAAGGAATCTTTGTAATTGTTTCTAGGTCTGAGGGGTGGGCCAATCTGTGACGGCGCCAACTTTCGACAGGTCAACTTGGAGGTTGCCAGTGGAAATGATGAAACCTAGGAATGACATGGAGGTTACATGGAACTGACACTTCACTGCCTTGGCAAATAACCGATTCTCCACAAGCCGCCTGAGGACCTGACGGACATGGTGAATATGGGTCTGTTCATTAGGTGAAAATATCATATACTAACATAGTAAATCATCACGATAGAAGAAAGTGAACGCATTCAGGAAATCTCATAGATTTCCTGGCTTGGAAAATGGCTGGGGCATTAGTAAGTCCAAAGGGCATCTCAAGGTATTCATAATGTCCCGTGGGCGTGTTAAAGGCTGTTTTCCACTAATCACCTCCTCTGATTCTCACTAGGTGGTGGACATTACGTTGATCCAGTTTGGAATACATTTGGGACTGGTGTAGTTGTTCAAAAGCTGTACTCATAAGAGGTAGGGGGTACCTGTTCTTAATTGTGATGTTGTTTAGCTCTCTATAATCAATACATGTTCAAGGTCTTGTCTTTCTTTTCTACAAAGGAAAAAAAAACCTGCTCCCACAGGTGAGGAGGATGGACGAATTAGGACTGATGCCATGGCGTTGTTAATGTACTCTTTCATACCATTGAGTTTGGGGTGAGATAAGGAGTACAGCCTTCCTTTAGGTGGAGAGGTGCCTGGGAGTAACTCTATTGAGCACTTGTGGGGGTGGTGAGGAGGTAGGCTGGTAGCTTTAGCTTTATTAAAAACTTACTTTAAATCACAGTAGCAGGGAAGAACTTTAGAAAGGTCCGGTGGCTCTGCAGATCCAGGGGGTGCGGCATCTGGTTGATTGGTGGGAGAGACTGTGGGAATATTATGGAGGTGACCTGAACAGCCCCAACTGAGAATGTCCCCAGACTCCCACTTAATTTGAGGATCATGCTCTCTCAGCCAGGGGAGACTTAGAATTATGGGTTGTGACGGGCATGAAAAGAGGTGAAAACAGACTTGGTCAGAGTGGCCAGAGGAGTGAGAAATTAATATTGGGTCAGTCTTATGTGTAATTCGGCAGATGAGGTGACCGTTGAGGGCATTGGTCTCCAAGGGCTGAGCTAAAGGGACGAGTGTCAGGTTTAGTTCCTGAGCTAGACTACTGTCAATGAAATTTTCATCTGCTCGTGAATCAATAAGTATAGGTGACTCAAATATCCTCCCGCTTGTGATAACGGTCAACAGAGTAGTAGGTCTAGGCAGAGCGAAGGAGGAAAGAGCGTGGCTTACCAAGGTCCTCTTCATGTTTGATGAGCCCTGGATCTTAACTGGACACGAGGACACTCGATGATCCTTCTGTCCACAGTAGAACCAGAGACCAGTGGTCAAACATTGTTGGCATTCCTTTGTGGTCAGTCTGGCCCTGCGGAGCTGGATTGGTTACTCTGGAGTGGTGAAACACTGTGGAAAGGGAGCAACAGGATAGGGAGGCCTGGGAAATGAAGTAGAGGGAGAGCGCCCCTGGTGGAGAGGGGATGCCTAAACTCCCTGGTTTCTTTATTGCTTTCTGTCTCTTAATCGGTTATCTGTTCTTATAGTTAAGGCAATCAGTGAGTCAAGGCAGTCAGAGAAGCCTGAAGTCATGACCAGAGAAACACACCACAAGGCCAAAATATCGTAGCTGATGTTCCCTCACGATGCCAGTGATACTCCTTATCTGAGCCTCACTATGTCACCGTTCATTTGACACAAACTCATTCCAGCAGTACCCAATGATCCATCCATCCATTCGTCGCCTTTGGTCACTGGTTAGCATCCAAGTCTCACAACCATACAGTGAGACACGGAGCGCCTAGGCCCTAAAGACCTGGATCTTCATTCTCCTGCAAAGGTATCAGCATCACCAAACTTGATACTTAAGTGTAAATTGGAAGATGTTACTTTCAGGTCAGGAGTTGCCATTTTGGCTTTTATCTGTGAGCCGTGGTGACATTTGAGTTGGTCTAAGATTTTAATGTCAGTCCTATCAGCATATATCATGATGCCAAAAAATGGGTTCTGGTAACCTGCTGTATTTTGCACTTTGCTATAATTGGAGGCTTCTTCTTCTTCACATTAAGGGGCGGAGCCAGGCAATTTGCTATATTTTCAATGTTTATTCCAGCGAAGGCTCAACATTTTGTCCAAGTTATATGTAGAAAATTTGGAACTTCAGCAGAAAACTGCGCAGAGAGAAGTGAGCCTTTATGGTTGTAGGGATTTAAGGTGTTGAGCGTGACCTCACCAGAGAAGTGTGGGCGTGCCGTAGACAAATGTCTAGACTCAGAATGAGGTGAATGTGTTGGTGGAAGGTCATGAGCCGAGCACAAGCTAAACAAATTAAAAACAACAGCAAACGGACACACAAACAGGACAAAAGTCATCCTACTAACAAACCAACAAACACACCTGAGACAAAACATGTAATTAGCAATATCCACATCTATATCATCAACAATACTAAAGCTCTTTCCCTCAACAAAGTACGATTTATGCAGCAGTTTCCTACTGTCTGACCACAAACCTGCCAGCAATCATCCCATCCTCTCCTCAGTATGTAACTCAACAATCACCCTTTGACAGATTTTGTTGGGCGTCTTTTCTTAATTTTGATTTCTCCCTGAGCTCGAGGTGCATAATGGAGTTACTAAAATCACCCACGTCTCTCAACGTGTCCACTCACTGGATTTTCGTCATACGGTAATTGGAATGATGATTGTACTCAACCCTGGCCTGATGCCTGTCATATCAAAACTTCGATGTATTTTATGTTGCTTCTTTGCAAAAAGATGCAACCCTGCTGTGAAGAACATTCACAGAATCATCAAGTCCATGAAAAGTGGCCAATTTCATGTCTCTGAACGAATGCTGTCTGAGCAGCAGCATGTTTTTGTTTCAAGCGATGCATTTTAAGGGATTTATGATTCTGTAGGCTTATATGAAAGAGAACATTGATAAAAAAAAACAGAAATGCTACATCACAAATGCACAGAAGCAAATGGGATGAAATAAAAGATGGAGCCTGTTAGTTACATCACAGTTTTTAACCAATCTCAGCACAAACCAAGCTGGCCAAAGTCCTTTGTGTATATGGTGCTGGTGTTTGTTAAGTGCCACCATCTGGCAGCTGGATAGAATTGCACCTGAAACATCTGCGTTTACTTTCTGCAGCTATTTTAAGATAACTGCTGTGGCTGATGTAGGAATTGTCTGATATTATTCTACATATTTAATAATCTGCACTGGATGTAGGTGCTGGTGGAAAAATGAATCAGATTTAATTCTTTTTTTATTTGGTGTTTGTTGGACCTCTGAGACCTAATTTATTCCCTATTATTTACAACCCCAAATCAGGAAAAGTTGGGACGGTATGTAAAATGCAAATAAAAATAAAAAAAACACAGCGATGCTTACATTTATTTTGACTTCTATTTCATTGCAGACAGTAAGAACTAAAGATATTTCATGTTTTGTTTTGTCAACTTCATTTCATTTGCTAATATATGTAATGTCAGGCCTGCGACACATTGTAAAAAAACAAAAAAACAAACCTTGGCACAGGGTCAATTTTGGACTAGTATTGAGGTTAAAAAAATAATAATGTTATTTCAAACAGGTGATGTCAACAGGTGATTGTAATCATGATTCGGTACAAAAGTGGTATCCACGATAGGCTGAGTCTTTGAAGAGGAAAGATGGGCAGAGGATCTCCAGTTTGTCAAGAAATACATGCGAAAATTATTGAAATGTTTAAAAACAATGTATTTGCATATTTCTCCCTCTACAGTGCATAATGTCAAATGATTCAAGGAATCTGAAGGAATTTCTGTGTGTAAAGGGCAAGGGTGCAAACCTAAGCTGCACACCTGTGATCTCAAATTCCCTCAGATGGCACTGCATCAAGAACCGCCATTCATCAATAGCTGATATAACCAAATGGGCAAGGGATTATTTGAAACCTTTGTCAAGCACTACAATATAGAGTTACATTCACAAATGCCACTTAAAACTTTACTGTGCAAAAAAGAACCCTTTTTAACCTTGTCCAGAAGCAGCATTGACTTCTGTGGCGATGTAGGCATCTGGGTTGGACCATCACACAATGGAAACATGTATTGTGGTCAGACAAATCAGTATTACAGATCTTTTTTTGGAAGAAATGGACACCATGTGATCCAGACCAAAGACGGATGGACCATCTAGACCAGGGGTGGGCAATCATGTGCCATGAAGGGCCAAGACAGTCCAGGTTTTCCTAGCTACCGATCACCTCAGCAGGTGATTCCACAGATGATCAGGACTTTAAGTTGAGGTTAGGAGCTCATCAGTAAAACCACCTGCTGAGGTGATTGATTGCAAGGAAAACCTGCACCACCTTGGCCCCTGTTGCCCACCCCTGATCTAGACTATCAGCAATAAGTCCAAAAGCAAGGGTCTCTCATGGTATGGGGTTGTGTCAGTGCCCTCGGCAAAGTTAATTTACTCTTCTGTGATGGCAGCATTAATGCAGAAAAGTACATTGAGATTTTAGAGCAATATATGCTGCCTTCAAGATGACATCTTTTCCAGGGACGTCCATGCATTTTTCAACAAGACGATGCAAAACCACATTCTGCACATATTACAAAGGCATGGCTGTGGAAGAACGGGTACGGGTACTGGACTGGCCTGCCTGAAGTCCTGACCTGTCCCCAATAGAGAATGTGTGGAGAATTTTGAAACAAAAAATGCAACGACAACGACGACCTCGTCCTGTGGTACACCTTAAGACGTGTTTGCAGGAAGAATGGCACAAAATAACACCTGAAACACTTCATCGCTTGGTGTCCTCAATGTAAAAACCTCT
>OMMV01112060.1:3049-17776 GCA_900302635.1 Chatrabus melanurus
TAATTTTTAAATTATTTTGTTTTTAATCAAATTGATTACATTTTATATATTTTTTCAAAGCACAGATTTTTTTCCCGTATTTTGTGCTTGCTTTGCAAGTTTGAAAAAACAAGAAGAAAAAAAAATCTGTGACAGACACTTTGGCATTACTTGATCCATACACAGTCAATTCAATTCAATTCAATTTATTTATATAGCGCCAAATCACAACATAGTCGCCCCAAGGCGCTTCACAAGGGTAAGGTCTAACCTGACCCAGCCCCTGAGCAAGCATCAATGGCAACAGTGGTAAGGAAAAACTGCATCTTCTTCAATGTCTTCTTCTTTGAGCTGCTTCCATTAGGGGGCGCCACAGCAGATCATTCGTCTCCATCTCACCCTGTCCTCTGCATCTTCCTCTGTCACACCAACCACCTGCATGTCCTCCCTCACCACATCCATAAACCTCCTCTTTGGCCTCCCTCTTCTCCTCCTGCCTGGTGGCTCCATCCTCAGCATCCTTCTCCTCCTCTGACTTTGTCTCCAAACCGTCCCACCTGTGCTGTCCCTCTGATATGTTCATTCCTAATCCTGTCCATCCTTGTCACTCCCAGAGAAAATCGCAGCATCACAGTAAATGTTGCAATATTAATTTCTGCAGAGAGTACATATGTTCCCACTGAAAATAATATTGAATCACCTCTGTTAAGGTGTTACATCAAGTTGATCAACTCTAATACAGTTACTTTACGCTGTGATAGTGTTGATTTAACTCTATTTTAAATTGGGACCATGTGAACTTGTTGTGTTAATTTAACACTGCAAAATGTACTGGGTACTTGCAATAAATGTATATATTCAATATATTGTTGCACAAAATATTGAAGTCTAAAAATGTGACGTGCATCAAGAAGCTAGTAATGGGTTGCAATATTAGCTACATTAGATGAACACAAACACTTTCACCACAAATAACAAGAAAACAATGTCATAATGGAATGTATAACTCTCTACACCACTATGGACAGTTACCTGGAGGATCTATGACAGAGTTGTCATTGTGCCTTAAACGTTCATGTCCACGGCCTTATCCTGCCAGATATGTGGTCAGCAATTCTCCACAGGATTGACTGTAACATTGCGTCACAAAATTTTGACTTGGAAAGCTTCACTTGTTGCTATGTCTGTCTTTTTTTCTCCAAGATCCTGCCAATGCATTACTCCCAGCCACACTCACTCCAGCTTCCTGCCATCAGTCTCATGTCACCACACACCTGTCATCCTGCAATCAGCTGGAGTAGTTATATAGGCAGTCTGGCAAGGGTTCCTTGTGAGATTGTCATGAGCCCCGTGCCTGGCTTTTCATCATTAATCCTTACCTTTCCTGGTAAGGACATGAGTCTCCCTCAGCCTTTCCAGAACACCCTGTTTGCCAATTGCCCAACCTCTGCCTGTCACCTCAAGGTCTGCTTCCTACCTGCTCCATGTCTGAAAAGTCGCCTGAGTAGTCTTTGCGCAATAAAGAACTTTTTTTTTCTGACTCCAGTTATCTGTATCCTGCAGTATGTTCCTTAAATCTGCTGCTTAAATACAGACTGCTCTGTCTGTATTGCAGAGAAAATGTTTCCAGGATGTTGGCAGAGCTATTACGGGTGTCACTCTCACGTTTAGAGTGCCCTGTGAGTGCTCAAGCTCTGGGGACAAGATCCTTTTTCTTTTCTTTTTTTGATTACACATTACTCTGTCAGTCTCTCTCTGTCTTCCTCAGGTAACCAACTGGAGAAGCTAAGGTTACACATACTGGACTCACTCAAGAAATGTAGCGTAGCATAAGTTCTGCCAGGAAGACCCAGATTTCTAAGCTTTCATTCAGAATCACATAATCAATAACAGCTGTAATCTCTCATAGGAAGCAGCTGTTCCCTCTTTCACTTATCAACTCACAACCAATAGGAAATGTGCATGTTACTGAAAAAAAAAGAGTCAGTTCTAAGTCACTTCTCTGCTGCTTGCAGTTGGTGACCTGGACGCTAATCGTCTGCCGTTTTCCTCGGCCCGTGATTTTCCTTCAATCCTTGTCAACATGCTTCCTTCTCCCGCCCCCACAGGGGTGGACCATGAAGACTCTCCTGTGTCTGCCAGTCCACTAAGTCACCAGTGGAAGTCCAGCACCATTCCACCACCTGCTGGTGCTCACTTCGCAGTGTTTGATTCTTGACAGTCTCTGCTGCTGTTACCGGTCTGTCTCCTGGATTCCACCCTCCTGATGGCTGCTCCACTGATCCCGGCCTTCAGTTCTCTACATCAGCTGCTTCTTTCCCGCTGTCAAATGCGTTCCTCTCCCGGCTGCAACCTCCTTCACGGCTCCTCCACTCTGCTGCTGTTTGCAGTTTGTCTACTGGATTCTGCCCTCCGATGGACGGATGCTCCACTGATCCTGGCCTTCAGCTCTCCATGTCAGCTGCTTCTTCTCTGCTTTCAAATGTGCTCCTCTCCCAACTGAGACTTCCTTCACGGTGCCTGCAATCCCAGCCGATGGGATGCTGCCTTTCTGCTCGACACGCTGTGGCTCTTCGGCCATCCAGCTGTTTCGATCACCTCAGATTGCCTCCAAATTATCAAGATAAGTATGCGGCCTCACCGCCGGCCTGCCTCACCTCGATAAAGTGCGACCTTCCTTCCAGGTAATGAGATCACATTTCCTTTTGCTTGCAGTCCACAGATGGCTAGCAGTGGTGACATGATGCTGCTTCAACTAGGACCCTGGGCTGGGTTGCCAAGTCTACACAACAAAACTAGCCTAACACCCTCTAAAACCAGCTGAAAATTCAGCCCCCGTACTACCACTCAAAATATGCCCACACAAGAACTTGCAAGCTGCTTTTACTGTCCGACAGCAACGCCGTCGTTGCACAATTTATTACAATTATTGCTATGAGCATTCAGCATGTCTGCATTGAAGCAGTTCCTTCACTCAAGTCCTGAGGTGGTCCTTTGTACTCTCATACATTAACACCATTTTATCACATTACTTCCTATTCATGCAAGTAATTCACTGGTATCTGCTTCAATAATGTCTTATCATTCCAGTTTATCTGTTTGATTTGTAGGTCTCTACCTTCCAGTAACAACAGGCGAAAAAGAAATCTCTGCATTGGCGAAGTTAGGATTTTACAAGTCAGGGGCTGTAGGGGCCAATTTTGCAGCAGTTATTCTTTTTCCGCCGGCTGTAGGTTCAGCTTTGCGAGTGGTGGCTTCATTGCAAATGCTTAAGACATTGTTCCCTGGTCTACGGCTTCACATGCTTTTACAGGAATAATATTAGTGGTGTGCTGCTTGACGCCTGGGCTCGACTACCATTATTGCACATGGGAGATTGGATGTTTCAATGGCAGCTGTATAACTACATAAATCATTAGCTTCTAGGATGGCTATTGTTCAACCGGCCTGACATGGTAGACTGTAGCAAGTCAATGCTCTTTCGGTCCTTCCCACTGGTTTCATTTCAGGATTTGTGGCTAATGGGAAATGGGTATTCATTACCCTCCAAATTGTGTGCTTTCAAGTAGCATCTTTCATTACACTGATGGAATCGTGAGTAGTCCGACAAACTCAACTTTTTCCGCATGCATGACTCAGTTTTTCCAGAGCTTTAAGAAATGCCTACATTGTTTGATTAACTATCTTGGCACTTAAGCTCCTGGTACTGTGTGTCACATTAATTTACCTGTTCTGATTATTCATGTCTTTTTCTTCTCAGCTGACACTCTGCAGTATGTTTCCAGTTTCTGGCTTCCTGAGGACTGTTACCTCCGTGGATGTTTGGTTTAGCCCTGACACTTACAGCAGGATGATATGCTTGCCAACAGTTTACTGGTCTGTCTCATACAATGTAACCTGTTACTGACCTCTTACAGTCTTGTAGAAGTCAGCGTGTCACTCCTCGGCTGCTGTGCTAAGTGTTGGCACTTAGCTACTCCCTAGTACCATGTGTTTACTTGTTAGACTGCGACATATTTCTAACGGGCACTTAGCAATGGGTCCAAGGGACTCTGCCTTGTCTTTCAGGCGCTATTACTGAACTCACCATGCCACTGGCAGCCTACATAGTCTCGTCTTCATCTCACTCACTCGAGCTGTTCACAGATACTGTTCCATATCACGGTTTTGGCGGTTCTTTCCAGGGCTCGTGCTTTTGATTGTAGATGGCATTCTCACTTTTCCTGCTGATGTGACCTCCTCAGAATTTTGAACTTTACCAGCTGTTGCAACTCGGATTCTAGGGTCACATGTGGGCTGAATGCATGTCACTATTCTGCAACACTGTGGGGTCATGGTTTTCATTGGTAATGTCATCTACAACATCAGACACTTAAGGCCCCTTTTGACTGGCTGACTTTGCAGTTGGTTTTTCTCATCTTAATTATCAAAGAAGTGCATATGCATGGTACGACGACTACTTTTACAAAGTTAAACTCAGTCTAACCCCAATGTCACCTTGAATAATTATCTAACACGTTTATGCCCCCTGAGGCTTGATCTAACTCACCACTATTCATAACACCGTTCTGAAACGCCATGTCATACCTGCAGGTTTGCTCTAATTCAGCTCAAGGACTCAAGAATTGCAGTCTCTCTACCAAGAGGTACATCATGAGCTCCTTCGCAGTCCGACTGGCAGCTGCTCGTCGGGCATCCCTGCTGCCTCCACGTGATTTGGGGCTAGCCCACCTGCACCTACACAACGTGCATCACGCCCAACTCCCAGGTCCGTCTTGAAGCACAGATGGCTTTAGAACCTCAACTCAAGGTACCTGTTGTCTACTGTACTTACCCAAAAATCTGTTGGCTGTGGTTTAATTCTCCCTCCGAATATCTCCACTAAACCTAAAAGTACATGAGCGGATATGCTTAGGCTTGCACGTATGGGTGGATGCGTATACGCTTTCCACTCATTTTATTTCTACAGCACAAAATCAGACACAGAAAGCGGCTGCCTGAATGCCAAAGTAATCAATGCGACCAGCACAGAATTCCCCCAACAAACATCTGAAGTATTTTTTACCAGCTTACACTAACAAGTCAAAATACAGATAGCGTATACTGTACAGTATGTCGATAAGCACAGAACTATAGCCGTCAAGAAAAGCACAGCAACTCATGAGCCTACTCAGTGTGATCACACAATCACAAATATTCATCATTTATCAACACAGCAGCGCTGCCAGACGTTACTACAGCAGGTTACAGTGAGGGCGCATTTTCCAACGAGCACCAAAACAAACTTTGGTTAAAAACATGAGTGAGGCAGATGGGACACCGTGGATTCCCAAAAAGCTTTCAAGGATCTGCAGTGAACACTTCGTCAATGGTATGTTTATAAGATTAATTTAATTTCTCGTCTAATTTTGAAAATTAAATCACATTTTATTTTTCAAAAGAAGCAGACAATAGCTCCTGATTCAGACTGAGTGGCAAAAATGACACTGAAATATGCCTAAATCCACATGAAATCAAACCAGGTTAAACACGTTCAACAAAAAAATAAGTGAAAAACACGATTAACGTGTGGTAACGCCACTAATGTATAGTGAATAAATGACTAAAACTTACCGATACAATCACATTTCTTCAGCAGTAAATTCAGTCTCTTTTGTTGCAATTAGGTCGGCCTTTACATGTCTGATGTCAGTGGCAGATATTCCCCTGATGTCTTTAGTCCACCCACGTAGCTGTTTCACACTGGCTGGAGCTAAACTGGCTGTTTCAGCTGGCTCTTCAGCACTGGCTGTAAACAGTGGAATTTTCAGGCTCAGCAGAGTTAATCCCTCTCGGTGTGAATCATGGAATGTCCCCTCCACAGGTAGAAATAACAATCCTGCATAAGAAGCACTTTCAACGCCTAATCTGACAATCCATCCACACAAATCCTACGTGGTGAAGTGAGCTCTCCAAGCGTTTTCATACAAACCTCCGGCCCAAAACTACTGCATGCGCGGGGCATTACGGGAAGGTGCAAAATTGAGGGGGGCTGATCAAGCTCCTCACTGGGCCCCGCCTCTGGGCCCAGGTGCACTGCACTAGCTGCACCGGCAGGACTTACGTGTGTGCTAACAATAACATAACCAAAGCACAGCAATAGAGATATTGCAGTCATGCACATATGGAGTGCAGTGGTCACATCGACCAACAGTTCAAAAGACATCTAAATGGTGAAGAGCTGAGTCTCAAAAATGGTATGTAATAGGCAAGTCCATGATCAAGGCTGGTTCATTCATTAACATAACATTTACCAGGATTTGTCATCAGGTGCTCCCAGAAGTCTTTTGCACACTCCAGTTTCCACCTTATCTGTTACAGTAATTCTGCAAAGAATTACCACCTACACTATGCGTCACTTTCTACTTAATCTCAAACAATTTGGCACTACTTACTTGCTTTTCTAGACATGGGGACCATGTCTCACGCTAACCTGGCTCTTGCATAAATCATAATCTGGCCAGCTATGTCTCGGCTCAAATACTCCTGCTGTTTGTCTCACTAATGGCTGGTGTCCTGGTTTGCAAGAGATGGTACAGGTGGCCCTGGATGCCAGTTGCCTGGCTAAGAGAGCAGCACGATGGCCCATTAAATTCTTTCACTCTTTCTTTCCTCTCATCCTATCTCTCCTTGCAGCTTCTCCTGGGTTTCAGGAAACCATACAGGTGGCCCTGTGACCCAGCACAAAACTTTCTCTCTCTCTCTCTCCTTTTTCTCGTGTGAGTCCTCAGCCAGTGACCTGGCTTGCTATGGACTGTGCAGGCAACCCTGTACGCTGGTTTCCCGCACACTATTCTGGCTAAGAGAGCAGCATGGTAGCCCATTAAGTTATCTTTCAGATACAGTGAAAGATAACTATCCCTATCCTCACCCTATCTTTCCTCTCAGCTAATGCCGGAGTTTCAGGAAACTGTACAGCTGGCCCTGTGTCCAGCACAAAAGTTTCTCTCTCTCAGTCTCTCCTTTCTCTGTGTGAGTCCTCATTCATTGAACTGGCTTGCAATGGAACATGCAGGTGGCCCTGTACGCTGGTGGCCCAGCACACGAATCAATGTCAAGGTGGCCCTGGACATCAGTTGCCTGGCTAAGAGACCAGCACGGTAGCCCATTAAGTTATCTTTCACTCTATCCCTATCCTCTCCCTCTGTCTTTCACCCCTATTCTATTTCTTCCTGCAGAGCTTGAAAAACTGTATATGTGGCCCTGTATGCTGGTGACCCAGCACAAAGTTTCTCTCTCTCTCTCTTTCTATCTCTCATTCCTTCTTTGTGTGAGTCCTCAGCCGGTGGTCTGGCTTGCAATGGAACATGCAGGTGACCCTGTATGCTGGTGGCACAGCACATGAATCAATGTCCAGGTGGCCCTGGACCCTGGTTGCCGGCTAAGAGAGAAGCATGGTAGCCTGTTAAGTTCTCTTTCAATAACGTCTCCCTTTGTCTTTCATCCCTAGTCTACTTCTCTCTGCAGATTTTGAGCAACTGTACAGGTGGCCCTCTATGCTGTTAACCCAGCACAAAGCTTGTCTCTCCCTCTCTTTCTGTCTCTCCTTCCTTCTTTGTATGAGTCCTCAGCTGGTGGCCCGGCTTGCAATGACCGTGCAGGTGACCCTGTATGATGATGGCTTCGCACACTAATCAATGTCCAGGTGGCCCTGAATGCCAGTTGCCCAGCAAAGAGAAACTACACAGTGGCCCATCAACAGTTTCTCTTTCACTCTTCCTCTCCTCTCAAGTACTGTTCTGACCCTCTTCTGTCCAGACAGTGGCTCAGTTCATTAAAAGAATTGAATCAGATTGTTTTGTAAACTGGCTACCAGCCACAAACAAAATTTACACCCGCCCTTACTATTGACTGCTTTATTTACCTTATTGTCATGTAAGTAAGTTGCCAGATAATGGATTGGCTGTATTTCACTATCTATTTTGTGTCTCTCATTGGTCCCAGGTTCCCATCTGGCTACTACGGTGGGTAGAATTTATTTACCAAATTTTGGGGAGTAGGCTCCACCCCTGCCTTCTTCTGTCGGCAGGATCCAAGATCTATGTACCCCTACACTGTCGTGACTGGGACCTCCGCCATAGACTATTCTAACATTCTGTACATTATCACGATGCATTAAAATCTTTAACTTTTTCTTGTCTCCTGAATGTTTATGGTAGAAATGTAGCATAGCATAAGTTCTGCCAGGAACTTAAGACTCAGATTTCAAAGCTTTCATTCAGATTCACCTTATTAATAGCAGCTGTGATCTCAAATAAGAAGCAGCTGTTTCCCCTTTCAGTTATCAACTCATGACCAATAGGAAACATGCACATTATCGTATAGAACAAATCAAAGCCCAAAAGTGTGCAGATCCCTGTAGCTCCTCCCCTAAGTGACTGATAGCCATGAAACTTGGCAACCTGACAGATATCAATGGTGTGTCCCATTTTGTTATATGTTGGCCTTCGCAGGCTGTGCAGATACCAAAAGCCCCGACCAAATTCTGCCATTTCAGCGGCTTTTTCACCAGTTAAACCTGATAGAAATGTGCAGGACTACTTACTTGACCATCCTCCTGCTTTTTGTAACTTAATTTGCTGTATTAGTGTCACTGTTGGTAGTTTTGTGTTGGGCCTAATTACCCCAAATTGTCCATGTTGGGAAACCCCCGTTTGTCTCTGTGATGTCAAAACAAGACTCTGACTAAGGTCAGGTGATTGGGGATTCCCTCTTGACAACCAAATCAAACCCAACTGAAGCTGTCATCATTCTCTCATTGATTGATCAGTATACCTGAGGACTTCAGAAAAGCAAGAGAAGAAGAAAAGGAGACGGGGAGGGATGGGGGAGCAGGGTTTGTTCAACTTGAATACATGCTTTGAAGCTGTGACTGACTGTAAAGAAGGACATAAGGTGAGTCTTTTCTTTATCCCATGTCTTTTCAAATATTAAATCTACCAGACAGATTTTTATGATGAAAATCACGTTTTGAAGATGTTGATGAGGACAATGCAAAAAGTGATTGGTCTTAACCTTGATGAGCCACGTTTTACACATGGTGAGTTTTATACTGGCTGCTCAAGAACAGGATCACCAGAAGGCCTTTACATCTATGTGAAAGAAGCTGGAACCCGTAATGTAGTCTACAAAGAAGCTTTAGTGTAGAAATAAATCTTATATTATGTAGATTCATGTATGTGTCATAATATTTAGTCCTTTTTTGTGGATCATTAAAGGGCTATTTTCCATCACGTAGTGACGGGTAGACAACGTGCTAGTTTAAAAAAATGTCAGTTCTAACTCACCTCTCTGCTGCTTGCAGTTGCGGAACTGGACGCTACCTCCTCCACCCCTCCACTGCCAGTCAGTCCCTGCCTGACACCCAGGGGTAGGCTCTGCCCCTGCCTTCTTCTGACAGCAGGAGATCTGTGTACCCCTACACCGTTGTGACTGGGACCTCTGCCACAGACTGTTCTAACATTCTGCACATTATCACTATGGATTAAAATCTTTAACTTTTTTTGTCTTCTAAGTCTTAATGGTAGAACTGTGTCATACTGGGGATTTTGTGGTTAAGACTGCACAACTTCAATGTCAACCAAATTGAAGGCATGATCGCTGACTGGAGCAGATTCTTGAGAGCTGTATCAATTCCGGTGGACTAACAAGAGGAAGAGGGTTCAGCAGACTTGAACCACGCACCTCTTCAAAATCATGATTTAAAGGATCTTTTTCTAAGTCTCATAGCATCTCACTTCTTCCTCACACACTATATGACTGCAGTAGTCATCTGTTGCCTAGCACAGCCCGCCCAAGTCACTGAGAGAAATGCTATGAAGAAGTACACATCTGAGTCTCTAGTCATTGTTATAATTTGTCCTTCATCCTCACTGGTGGGTGCTGGATTCTTTTTTGTTCAAAAGAACGAAAAATCTATGTCCATATATAGAGTTTTGTGGTTTGACTGATATCACCATAGAGTCCTGATTCAAATTATTGGCACCACTTTAAAATACATAATGTCATTGAACGAAAAACCAAAAAAGTCAAAAATATAACGTAAATCTATTGTTAAATGCATTTTAAATAAGTAAATGTAGTATATTTCAACAGACAGTAAGTAATTTTTTTTTATGTGATGTAATCACTATGGCTTTGCCTGCACATATACATCGCTCCAGCTCGCCCCTTAATGCCACGCATTTTTCTAGTTGATATTTATTATATCGGTCTTTGACATTTTGTGATATTTGATTCTTATATTATAGAGCTAAACATAGCATGAAAAATAATTGGGGTGAAAAACAGCAGACAGTGTAAGAAATGCAGAGATGCAAGAAGCTGTCTGAGATACAACATCAAGAGGTGGACAAGCAATCTGAACAGTTCACAGTTTGTTGATTAGTTCTTTTATATTATCACTTTATATTTTTCCATCACGTGGGGATGTGAATCAATGCGGTGGTAGTGAAAAAAAAATACAGACATAAAATGTACCCTGGACATGAATACTGGCAACCTTCACTGATATTTGGATGCAGAAGCTTTGGCAACAGTGACAGCCTTCTAAACATTTCTTGCAGGCATCTAGAAGCTTCTTGCAACCATCTGCTGGTAGTTTCTGCCACTCTTCTATTGGTATGCAGACATTAGGAATATCTAGTAAAGCTAATTGGATTTAATTTCCCAATTTCCCAGCATTCTTCCAAGCCTTCGTCAATGATATGATTAAAAAAAAATCTGCTAGCACTGACATCAAGAACACACATCCCATGTCCACCAGGTATTACAGAGGTTACTCAAAAACAAGCTTTTCGTGAAAGCACAGAAATGTGAATGCCATTCATCTACATTGTTTTATCTGGGGTTCATTATCTCAGTTGGAATCATCCAAATGGACCCAGAGAAGGAGGGTGGTGGCAGACTGACTGATTTCCACTAACTGCAGACAATTCAGGCACTTCCTTGGATTTGCCAATTTTGCCAGAGATTTATAAGGCGATACAGCTTAGTGGTGGCTCCTCTTATTGCACTCACCTCCTGCAAGGTGCCATTCTCCTGGTCTACCTCTCCCAAGGTAGCCTTCCATGCTCTCAAGAGTTGACTAACTTCACATCCTGGTGTGGGATCTGGTCCCACACGACTGTTGAGATGATGATGATGAAAACTGGCAAATCCTAGCTGTCAAGTCAGCCTTGGAGTAGTGGCGGCATTGGTTGGAAGGAGCTGAACTCCCATTCATCATGTAGATGGATTACAAGAAACTTGAGTGCATTCACACAGCCAAGAGACTGGTGGGCCTGCCAACAGACTGGTGGGACTTGGTTTTTAACTGTTTCAACTGTGTGCTTTCATACTAGGGTTGAAAAATGCAAAGCCTGATGCACTAGCTAAAATGTTCTCCAAACAGAAGATTCATCTTTCACTGGAGTCCATATTATGTGACTCCTGCCTTATGGGAGGAGTCATGCAAGATCTGTAAAGTCCGGTACTCCACTCTATTTCTGGCTAAAGATGAGAGCTGGATATTCTTTTGGCCCAGGACTTTGTTCGCCTGTACCATTTGACTTGGGACCAAACCAGGGGTGCTCTTCTTAAATGCAGGAACCTGCCCAAGAAACAAGCATCACTCTGATGCTTCCCCAGGGACCTTCCTGGCCAGAGGGTTTGACCATCATTGGGGCAACTTCTCTTCATTCCTCCTCACAGAAGCTGTTGTCTCATTTCATAAGTCTGTTCACTATTAAGCGAGTGGATATCCCTGTTGCGGTTGACCTGGACCTCCCAAACTCTGAGTGGATTTATCCTGTGTTTCATGTTTTCTGTTTGAAACCCATCAAGGACAGGAGTCTGGTCCGGCCTGCCAAAGCCCTTCCTTCTCTCTGGTTTCATGATGGGGATGGATTTTTCTCTGTCAAGGTGCTCATGGATGTCTGGCATGGGGGATGCTGTCTGCAGTATGAGGAGGATTGAAAAGTCCGGAGAAGTGATAATGGGTTGCTGCTAGCTATATTGCCAGTCCCCAGATCATCAGGGATATCCATCACATTTGGCTCTTGCTGGCTCAGGGTTGGCTTTTTTCCCAGCATCCCTGCTCCATGACTCTTGCTTCACTCCTTCTGTCTCCTCCTTTTCTTCCTGGCCATCTGAAAGGGTCCATCTGAGTCATGACGTTGCTAACTTGCCTCCTGATGTGTGTGATGTTCCTCTGCTCTCGAACAACAACCAACAGAATGTGTCAGGTGTGTGGTCACCAATTCACTTGAGTATTGAATATAAGATTACTCCATACAATTGGATTCTTACTCATTGCTGTCTATTTTTGCCCGAGGTACTGCCAATACATCATTCTCTGTCACACTTACTCCAGCTTTCTGAAATTAGTCTCACATCATCCATGCAACCAGCTGGAGTATTTATAACAACAATATGGCAGTGATTCCTTGCTAAAACACCTGATGCTGTAAGGATCTGGTAAGGATTCTTTGCCAGATTGTCATGAACATCAGGGGCTTGAATGGTAAATGGACTGCATTTCTATACTGCTTTTCCATCTGAAACAGCTGCTCAGAGCGCTATACAATTGGTTATACAAAGCGCCTCACATTCATGCACACAGTCACACGCCAATGTCAGCGTGCTGCCATGCACACTGAGGATCCTCTGGTCTCTACCCGACTGCTTTAACCTTTAGACCATCACCTCCCTGAAAATATATATATTCTTCCTTACCATGCTCAGATATTGAACTCCTGACTGCCTTCTCTACCTCAACCGTAGCCTCTCCTGGACACCCTGCTTGCTCATGACCTTGACCTCAGCTTCCTGTCCACTCTCTGTCAAATAAATTGCCTGAGTAATCTTTTCCAAATGAAGAATTCTGTTATTGTCTTGCTGTTCTCTGAGTCCTGCATCAGGTTCCTCAAGTCTGCAAAGTTATCACATCCGTAAACCCTGTATCATGTCTTGAACTGTATCATGAGGTGACTGCTTTGTTATACAGTGAGTGCATATTACTAATTCTTATGCTCGTGTTAGCATAGACAGGTGCAGTAGCTTCAACTATGTTATGGTTGTAGCAGTGACAGCAGTATTCAAGGCATGGTGATGAAGCTTACAGTAAGGTGTAATGAACCGATATTCACTGGACTTGGATCCAACAGAATGGAATCCTATCTTACTGAAACAGCTTCCCAACATTTTGGACAGGCAGTGTCTTTAAAATAGTCCTGATACACCAAGTCACATGTACTTCCACATCCCATAATAGTAACAATTCTTATTATAATACAAAAATGCAGTGTTGATTCTTTATCAACACACACACACACACACACACACTCAGATACACTGGGGCCGGAGCAGGTTGTGCCTGGGCTGGTAGCTCAGGGCAGATGGTGTACGAGGCAGGGTGCTGGATGGGTGTGGGGTGTGTGCATGTGGGAGGGTGCAGAGAGGCTGGCAGCAATGTTTTTAACAATCTCAGTGAGACACTGAACGAGCAGCGCTGAGATTACCTCACTGCAGCTCACCTAGATGTACCCCCATATATTCACCTATACACACATCCTACAGCAATGGCTACAACACAGACACTGCACAACACACTTTTCTTTGGACAGTACAGAACCCTATGAGACAAAACTCATACAGAGTTTCTTATCCAGACAGGACAGCCAGCACGGCCTTTAAGCCCAGGTTCTTAGGGAACCCTCACACTTCACACAAGGAGGGCACATCAGTCCTCCCTGCTCTACCAAACTTAACCCTCAGTAAAACCTTTATCAAAACAGTAGTTAACAAAGATCATGACTTCACACATTCCACAGAAAGACCTGTGATTTGCTTTACTGTGGTGTTCATTACCTGACATCAAGGTGCACGAATACAGCACCACTAAGAATGTCTCAAGTCACTCAATGACTTTCGGCAGATAGTTTTAACCAACTCCTTGAACATGGTTTATAAACACTCTGCATCACAACACCGAACATGCTACACAATCATTTTGCGACAACACCATGTCCACTTTTTTCAAACTCAACACATTGTGCTTTACAAACCTGAGCACATCAGTTAAGCTTTTGTTCAAATTGCATTGCATTTCCTATAGCACCTTTTCATCTGAAGCAGACGCTCGCTCACACACACACACTAATGACAGCATGCTGCCATGCAAGACACTCACCTGCACTCCAGGAGCAACTTGGGGGCTGTACTACAAAGCAGGATTTGTGCTTATCGCGGTAACTTCAGGGTTAACCCTGGGTTTTCTGTCCTACGAAGCTGGTTCACTTCTTGTCGGGGTAAATCACCACGGTAACTTACGCTAAACGGCTTACCTGCTCCGGAGCAGGTTATGTTCCAGATCAGAGATCAGCAGCTGTGAAAGCTCCGCCTTCTGACCAATCAATTCGCTCGAAACAGTCACGTCCTCGCGGAGCTCGGTGCGTGGATTGTGAGAGGGTCTCTGAGGAGGACGAGAGGACGCAGTCGTGTGCTTACAGTCCCACAGACAGTACGCACTGAGCTGAGTGTGTGATGCTGCAAATCTCAGCAAGAACACTGTGAGCCTTACGACACACAAAGTCATTTCATTGTTCTTTTCTATACCGATGTCCAGGAACAGCCTCAGGTGGTTCATGCTTCTTAATTTTTTTTTCTCATTTTTATTACCCCCATTGCTGTCTGTCCCTCCGTGGTTCTGACGCACAAGCAGACAGACCT